>CAIGRP010130021.1:0-10357 GCA_903798385.1 Fraxinus cuspidata
AAATACGATAAGCTTTGCTAGTAGGTAAATATCCAAGGAAGATTCCACCATCAGATTTTGAATCAAATTTTCCCAAATTTTCTTTTGTGTTTAAAATAAAGCATTTACAACCCAAATTTTCTTTTATGGAGGGTTTTAGTTTTCTTTTGATTAACTAAGACTCTATTTACAATATAGCAAGCAGTGTTGGTGGCTTTGGCCCAAAATTATTTTGGCATGCTATTTTAATTTAGCATGGTCCTAACCATTTCTTATAATGTGCGATTCTTTATTTCTACTGCACCATTTTGTTGAGGAGTTTTAGGAGCCAAAAAATTATGTTCATAGCCATAATTTTTTGCAAAAATCATTAATGCAATATTTTCAAGTTTTTCCCCAATGATCACTCCTAATGGTAGTAATAGTGTATCCATTTTTATTTTAAACCTCTTTACACAAATGTTCAAATGCATTCAAAACATCATATTTTAGGTTAAAAAATAGGACTCAAGTAAATCTAGAAAAATCATCAATAATAACGAAAGTATAATATTTACCATTTAAGCTTGTGATTTTAGATGGTCCAAAAATATTCAGGTAGAGAAGTTAAAATGATTTTGTAGTTGAAGAATGTTGCTTTAATTTGAAAGAACTCTTTACTTGCTTTTCATGCATCACAAATTTTGTCTTTCTCAAATTTCATTCTTTACAAACCTTTAACCAAACAATTTTTGAAAATATTGAAAGTAGGTCCATGCTAACATGACATAATCTTACAATAATGACGAAAGCATAAGGTGTACCAGTTAAGCTTGTGATACTAGATAATCCAAACAACATTCATGTGGAGAAGTCAAAAAGATTTTGTAGGCAAAGAATGTTGCTTTAATTTGAAAGAACTCTTTACATGTTTCCCATGCATCACAAATTTTGTCTTTCTTAAATTTCAGATTTGACAAACTTTTAACAAAACAAATTTTGGAAAATTTGAAAGTAGGTCTATGCTAACATGACCTAATCTTCTATACCTATACAAGTATCATAATTTAAACTTGATAAATATTTTTCTCTACATTCAAACTTTAGTGTTTAGGCCATAATCATCCTTACTTCGGCTTCCTGTAAACATTACCTTCTTTGATGTAGTATCCTTAATAAGGCACTTGGAAAAAAATTGATATGATAACATTCATTACAAAATTGACTAAAACTATGTAGATTACATTTAAAATTACCTACTAAGAGAACATTTTCAATAGAGGGAGATGAATGATTACCAATAATTTCAATGTGAATGATTTTTCATTTGGCATTATCTCCAAAAGTATAACGACCACCATCCATTTTTTTGAAGCTTACAATAATGACGAAAGCATAAGGTGTACCAGTTAAGCTTGTGATACTAGATAATCCAAACAACATTCATGTGGAGAAGTCAAAAAGATTTTGTAGGCAAAGAATGTTGCTTTAATTTGAAAGAACTCTTTACATGTTTCCCATGCATCACAAATTTTGTCTTTCTTAAATTTCAGATTTGACAAACTTTTAACAAAACAAATTTTGGAAAATTTGAAACTAGGTCTATGCTAACATGACCTAATCTTCTATACCTATACAAGTATCATAATTTAAACTTGATAAATATTTTTCTCTACATTCAAACTTTAGTGTTTAGGCCATAATCATCCTTACTTCAGCTTCCTGTAAACATTACCTTCTTTGATGTAGTATCCTTAATAAGGCACTTGGAAAAAAATTGATATGATAACATTCATTACAAAATTGACTAAAACTATGTAGATTACATTTAAAATTATCTACTAAGAGAACATTTTCAATAGAGGGAGATGAATGATTACCAATAATTTCAATGTGAATGATTTTTCATTTGGCATTATCTCCAAAAGTATAACATGGTGGTAGGTAAAAAAACTTCGAAGACAATTAAAGCTTGATTTTTGATTATGTGCTTTGAGCATCCACTGTCCAAACTCCATTTACTCTTTATTTTCTTTGGTATCTACAAAAAATAATTCAATTCTTGGTATTTGATATCCATACAACTTTGGGTCCTTAGTAGTCAGTGTTAGTGGACTTTTGAATTCACTTGTAGTTGTCTTCAAAATGTAATCTCTTTTTGATAGAATAATAGAAAGCTACATGTCCATTTTATTACAAAAATTACATGTGATATTTGAAATGGTGAAAGTAGAGGCTTTAACAAGGAAATTTTCAGGACACTTTTATTTTTAAAATGGTTTGTATCTAATTTCTCATTTATCAAAAACACATTTTTGTTCACCAAGCATTAAATCAAAAATTTCTTGCCTTGAGTAAATTTGTAAACAATTTGAGTCAAATCTAAAATCTTTTCGTGTAAAGAGGAATTCTCCTTAGTTAAATAATCATAATCAGTTTTTACTTTTTCAAAATCATTTTGAATTTTCGGAAGTTTCTTTATTTCATTTTCCAATAAAGAATTCTTCTTTTTAAGGATAGAACGATTTAAAGCAAGTTTTCCAAATTCTGCAAGAATTTCATCATAAGAAGTAGATTAATTCATCATATGAATAATTTTAATTTGAATTTACCTCATCATTTATAAATCTATTCTTTTCTTGTTCCTTTTCTTCTTCCTTTTTGGAATCGACAAATGTTGTGGAAACTTTTCCATTTATTAATAAGAATTAGATCATCAAGTTCTTCATCATTCATATTTTCTCATCAACTAGGATTTTAAAACGATTTGACGTCTTTCCTCTTCTTTGATTTTTATTGTTTTCTCTTGTGTCTCGGTGCGATTTAGCTTATACATCATTAATGTTTCATAGAGCTCTTCCAATGGATATGTGTTGATATCTTTGGTATTTTCTATCAAAGTTTTCAATGGACTCCATTCTTCCGAGAGTGACCTAAGCACTTTACTCACAAGTTCACCATTAGTAAATTTTCGATCAAAACTTTTGAGGCCATTAATAATATTGGTAAAACGAGTGATCATGTCAACAATCAGTTCATTCTCTTTCATAAAGAAACTTTCAAAATATTTAATTAAGAGATTTATTTTAGTTTCTTTCACTTTGTAGTTCCAACATGAGTAGTTTCAAAAGCATGCCAAATATCATAAGCAGAATCACATGTACTAATATGATTAAATTCATTTGATCTAAAGCATAATAAAGTAATTTTTTACTCAAGCATTTAAGGACAATTTTCTTTTTTCCTCTTCATTATATTTCTCTATAGGTTTAGAACTTATTTGGTCGAGATTACCATCCTCTTTAATAACCTTTTTGGGTACATATGAACCAAATTAAATAACTTTCCAAATATTATAATCTATTGATTGAATATATATTGTCTTTCTAGTCTTCCAATAGTTATAATGAGTGCCTTCAAAGAAAGGAGGATGATTTGTAGAATACCCCTCAAGATTTTAAAGATTGTAGTTAGCCATTGTTCAAGATTTTGGAATCTTAATTTTAAAGTGAGCACCTCGCTCTGATACCAATAGTAGCCCAAGCAATCAAGAGTGGGATGAGTTGGTTTTTAAAACTTTTACAAAGAATTAATTTAAATTCAAGCAAGTAAAGACTAAATAGATGAATTCAAATAATAAGCATAAATATAAAAGAGACAAATAAAAAGGAGAGAGGATGCAAACAATATAATTGTGGAGGTTCGATCCAAAGCAATGATCTGCGTCATCTATTATCAAGCTCTTTGGCACGAGCAACGCCTTTTCACTATGTTGATTAACTTATGGTGCAATCCACCCCTTTAAAATGCTTTCCATGACTTACAAATAAGGATCACCGATTCTTATACAATGTTGAGTTTTACAGGACCTCAACACGACCTACTATTGAGCTTTCATGGGACCTCAATATGATCCACACTATTGAGCTTTAAGGGACATTAATATGACTCATATAGTGACTTACAACAAAGGGCACCGATCCTTATACAATATTGATCTTTAGGGACTTCAACACGATCCACAATTTATCAAAGTGATTTTACAATGGAATTTCTCTCTTGATAAATAATACGAACAAGTAAAGTACTAAGAGAGACTAACACTTCAATAAATAGCAATAAATGATAGGTCAAGTGTTAGATGAAAAACTTTGATGAATATGATAATAAAAAATTAGATTCAATCAATTAAAGTGTTTCAATGAGAAGATGAAGAAGAAATAAATACAAGGTAGGTTCAAAAATCTTTTCAAGATATATCCCTATTTTAATGAATAATTGTAATGAATTTAAAAACTAAGAGAGAAATGAGAAACTTTGATGAATATGATGTTTTTACAAGTTTGATTTAATCAATCAAAATTTTCAATATGGAAAAGGGATTAAGTTTATGCATTATAAGTTAAAAGATCTTTCTCAAAAATATATCTCTCTTTGAAGATTGATATAAATAAGTTGAGCACAAAGAGAAATGAAAAACATTGATGAGAGAAATGATTCAAGAAGTTTGATTCAACAATCAAAGTTTTTGCTATGAAGAAATAAATGAAATGAATGTAAAAATGTAAGTTCAAAGAAGATATTTTACAAATATATTTCACAAGAAAACTCTTTTTTTGGTTGTTTATGAAGATTCAAGAAATTTGATTCAACAATTAAAGTTTTTATTATAAAGAAATAAATGTAAAAATGTAAGCTCAAAAAAGATTTTTCACAAGAAAACTTTCTTCTAATTGTTTTATGAATGCAAAGTGATGTGGTATTTATAGCAGTCAAAACGTCCAAAGTTCTGGCAAATTGGATGACTCGTTTGGACGTCCGCATCTTGAACCAGACAACCCAACTAGTCGTTTTGCGTTAGAAATCAAAACGTTAAAAAAATGACCGTGGCAAATCGGACGTCCACTTTGACTTCGGCCTTTTTTTTTTTTGAAAAATGTGTTTTTGAAGAAGTAACATTGTAAAAAGTTTAAATACCAAGTTGAAATTCTTACCATTTGAAAAATAATTTTTTTTATGCAAGTGTTTTTACGAAATAATCTTTTTGTGCATAAAACGATTTTTTTAGCTTTTATCATTCATTACTAAATATCAAAGTATTAATACTTTTATATTTGAACTAAGAAGTCTAGTCTTTGATCTTGCTTTGAAGTTTGCCTCTTAGACTTTTTGTCTTGATCTTGCTTTTCTTGACGTTTGTCTTTTAAGTTTTCATCTCGAATGATTTTACTTGAATGTTTAACTTCCACTTTGATCTTCATTTTTATTCGATTTATAATGTGTTGATACCATTAACATGCAAAACGAAATTTAAACAATATTTCAATCCCTACCAAAGATCTATTTTGTGTTTAGAAATAAACTATGACAAAAATTACACCTTTAATTAATTCTTCGAAGAACAATTTTGATTTGTAATCCACGGTCTTCCAATGTCAAGTTTCCAATAGAAACCACATAGGAAACAAGACTGAGAGAATTATAGTTTCTTTTTTCTTGTACTTGCAAGATTATGAGTTGTCATGTTCTATTTTCAAACCCTAACAACTTATTAATGAAGTTTGATTATGCTTGGTACATCCCTTAAAATTAACTATGTCCATTATTTAATTAATCTAATTAGTTAAACATAGTCCATAAATAAATAAATTAAATTAATTAACTTGGGCCTATTAACAAGCAACAAATTAATTAAATACACAGATGTACAAATTAATTAATTGACACCATTCTCTAATTCTCCTTTTGTGTGTGACCCATTAGGTTCTCAATCACGATACATAACGACGTGAATTATTGTGATCTAATCACAATTGATAAATTCAAATATCTCCTTTTAATTCATTATCAATTCACACTCGTCGTCTCAGATTGACATCCGACATTGTGTCAGACAACACATGTGACGAGAAATGTCACGTGGTAAGACAAAATCAAACTTATTTGTTTACCGTGAAACTATAATCCCTTTATCAATAAGATCCGATTTAATTACGAGATATGAAGTGTGTCAATCTCGATTACCAATCATATCTTTCATCCTACTATTAAGTCAAAAACTCTTTTCGACTTATGAATGCACATTAGCTAAAAATTTCGTTATTAACTTAACTAAATGAAATGTAGATCATAATATCTTACTTTCTAAAAGTGACAAACCCTCTATTGATCATTCACAACCTTCATATGATTCCTGACATACCCAAGTGATATCGTATTATCGACTCTTGATAGAGCAACATCCAATATCACCAAAGTTTGACTGTTCTTATATAAAGTACTACGTTGACCTCAAGTCAAATGACCAATTTCACTACCAAACGTTAGAGAATAACTACTGACACTCAGATAGTTATCCATGTAAAATTTCTCCAGTGGGTCTCCAATATTTTGGTCACTTAACAAAACATCCTCGTGTTCATTTAACTTGTGAGATCAATGACTTATTTCAAAAGTAAGAAATGTCACACGTGATGATCCATATGTAATTATGATATCTATATCTCATTATTACTTACGAGCACAAATGATTTAAGATCAGTCATATGTAAGTTGTATCACACAATCACAACTTTTTGTAATTAACAAATTACTAAGACTTGAATCTATGGACTCTATTATTTTAATTAATAGAATATAAATTCATTTAAATAATAGATCTGACATAAATAAAATGCATTAATCGTATAATAAGTGTTTTTTTTGTTCAAGGAGTGTGGTACATCCGATATTTTATTAATATGGCCTTATTTGTGGCGGAGAAATACCATGTTACATGAGTAAATGATAAAAGCAATAATGAGGAAGTACTACTTCCCTTACAATGAAAATAAATGATAAAGAAAAAATGTAAAAAATTAAATACTACTTTCCTTACAATAATAACTAATGCAATTGAAGACAAAAATAAGAATAAAAAAATCACAGGCAACCTATGTCTATCAATTTGTACGAGTGCCCTAATATGTCGTGGTAGGTCAACTGTTCCATATATCTGATATCACCGATAATTCCAACCCTCTGTAGCAAGAGCATCTGCAACTTGATTTCCCTCTCTGCAGATGTAGGAAACTGTGTCTTTGTTGAATGATACGACGTCTGTAATCTGTCCGAGTATGCCTTGAATAGCCCATGGTCCTCTTCCTATAGTGATGCAGTGAATATCCACTACATAATCTGACTCAATCCAAATATTTGATGGACTGAGTCCTATAGTTAGTAAAATCCCATCAAGAGTAGCCCCGAGCTCTGCTTCCAATATCATGCACGATCTGTACGAAGCTAAAAAAGCCCTAATACAGTTTCATGTGTGATCTTTGATGATGCCTCCTTCGCTCGCAAAACCATCCTTGACGAATCCATCAGTATTGATCTTGACAGATCCGACTGATATAGTGCACCACCAAACCAGAATGGATGGAGACGATGAAATGGAGTCCAAAGAAATACCAAAAATGGGTATAAGTTTCAAATCCTATCGCCAATGCACTACTCGAAATAGTCTTCCCATATGAAAAAATAGATCATGCGATAGACCTTTCAAATGATACATCTAGCCACCATGCGGATCCCCATATGCTTTGGATCATTCCTCTCGGTCCAAAGAAACCAAAATGTGAGTAGAAGAATGATAGTACAAATGTGTCCACAACGAACATACTGTCCAGAAACCACTATCCTTTCCTAAAATCATAGGTATCTGAAAAATATCCCTAATATGTTGTTATACTAATCGGAGTTGTTACTGCCAGTGAAGATGTGACTGATAGTCTCAGTCTCGGAACAACACTGGTAGCAAGAGGCCAAATGGCATCCAATCTCCTGATATTGGTGTCCTTATACGAGCTGCCATGCTGACTTGGTAGCTAAGCTACCATCTGATATATCCCGCCAAACAATGCAATTCAGGGTATCTACACACAAAGGTATAGCCCCTATTTGTATCTCCATGAGATGAGGAGAACCTATAATAAATGTCATATATTCCACCCAGTATCATAAAAAAAACCTATACCCTCTTAGATGAATGATGTTGATGTAGGAATAAGGATACCAACGTGGTCTCACCCATTCAACAATCATACCAAAAGAAGCTATTTGTGGCCCAACAAACTTCAGCCTCTTCCAGATGGGAGAAGCTGAGTAGGGAACTGCTGCAAGTGAAGGATATGTCCACATAAAATATTTACCTAGTAAAAACTGGGCTCAAAGTGATATCTTAGAGCGGAACAACCCCCAAAGTTTCATGGAGAATGTGTACACCACATCCTGTAATCTTCTGAAGTCTAGACCGCCATCATCAATAGGAAGATAAATCTTCTTCCATTTCTACCAATGTAAACGCCGTGCCCACTCCTTAGAATCCCACAGGAATTGTGCAAAGATGGTCTGAAGGTTTTTCTGGATAGCCTTAGGGGGCTGCATAATCTAAAATAGATGTAATGGCATGGAAGAGCGCACTGAGCTCAATAGTATAACATGTCCCCCATGTGACAAAATTCGTGAAGCCCAACCTGAGATCGTGTCTCTATCCTTCTGGATAAGGTCATTATAAATGAAGCTCCTCTTGGTCCCCTTAAATAATTGAGCCCCCAAAAGTGAAAGGCTGCCACTGGTGTCGAAATCTAGTCAAAATCTCCAAACGTCTGATTTGATTAATAGATGCTTGTCTGGGTAATATAAGTTCTCTCTAGTCCTTGTTCACCAACTGACCAAAACCCTCTTCGTAATGCTCCAAACAACCAGGAATCCTCCTGATAGACTATTTCTGGTTGTTGGCGAATATGATCATAGCATTAGCAAACAAAAGGTGTGAAAGAAGAGTACTACCTCCATGCCAATAACACATACTGAGATATTTCTTGAACCTCTGAGTGAGCAGGCGTGAGAAGTAATCTGCAACTATGATAAATAACGATAACGAGATAGGATTACCTTGTCTAAGCTCTTGTGAGTAGGGAAAAAACCACTTGGGCTGCCATTTAGGAGTATAAAAATGACTCTCCGAGATGCACCGCCTAATCATGTCGATCCAGATATGATCAAATTTAAATGCCTCCAAATCAGAATAAATGAAGCCCTAGTCTATGCGATCATGTGCTTTAGCCATGTCTAGCTTCAGCATAGTGTTACCCCCTCATACTCTAGCATCCAAAGTGTAGAGAAGTTCCTAAGCTAGTATAACCAGAGATGAAGCCACTCTGTGAATGAGAGATAATGCACGGTAACAGTGTACTCAATCGAGTGTTCAAAAGCTTAGTAATAAGTTTATTGAACACTATACATAAATTGATAGGTCTATAATCAGTCCATATACAATCATCGTCCCTCTAGGGAACAATACAATAGTAGTTGTAGCAAAACCCCGTAGAAGATGGCTGCCATCAAAGAAGTCCAAGATTGTCCTGTATACGTCGCCCTGAATAATGTCTCAACAATACTAAAAAAATAGTGATGAGAAACCATCTGGACTGGCAACACTCTCAACATCTATACTGAAAATTGCCTCTCCTACCTCATGAATCAAAGAAGGACGGTTTAGTGCCAAATTATCATCCTCTATCAAAAGCATGGGGATGATATCAGAACCAATGGGGTCCAAAGGCAATGCAGGAGCAAATAGAAGATCCTAGTAGAATGAAATAGTCGAAGCCTAAATGTCAGTAAGAATAGTTAAGACTTCTCATGCCTATGTCCTCATGGTCCTGATACGCGATTTGATTCTGCATCCTTGAACCATCATATGGAAATATCGAGTATCATGTTCTCCCTCACATAGCCAACGTGAACTGGCCTTCTGCTTCTAAAAATCATCCTTAATAGATAAAGTCTAGTTCAAAACTGTCTTAGCATGATGCAGCAAGTCACGATGCTCCGGTGTAGGGTCTCTATCATATACTATCTCTGCCTCATTAACCCTATCCCCAGCATTCCGAGAAAATATCACCGAACACATGTCGATTCCACCAACTTATTCCCTATTTCAGCTTGTCGAACTTTTCCCAGAGATTAGCCATCCTCGTAAGATGAGGAGGAAGTCACAACTTCATAGAGAGAAAGGTTGAGAAATCATGATGCTTCGTTCAAATGTTGAGGAATCAAAAAGGTCTGGGTCCTAAATAATCATCAAAAATCCACTGAAGTAGTAAAGGAAAATGATCAGACGAAGTTTGATTTATGTGCTTCACTCTGAGCTGTTAATAGAACTCTGCAGCTGTAGAATTAATGAGTACTCAATCCAGTCTCTTCATAACCTAACCATTAGTCTAAGTATACCGATTCCCAAGGAAAACTGCATCCTCCAAACCCAGTCTAGCATCACATCAGAGAAAGAATAGTTCATCGATCATGAGTATTATGACCAATGCGCTCACTATTATGTGTAATAACGTTAAAGTCT
>CAIGRP010130022.1:0-15188 GCA_903798385.1 Fraxinus cuspidata
TGAGTACACTCAAGAAGATAAATTTTAGAGGCATGTTAAGCTAACACATAAGATGTGTGAAGACAAGGAGTTGTCAGCTTAATGATCTGGGAGTTGTATGGAGATACAATTGATAATAGTATCTACCCAAATGTTTTATTAAGGCTTATTGAGTACACTCAAGGTTTTAATATAACAAATGGGCTCCCAACCTACTAGGAATCAAGTATGGATTCCATAAATTTGTGTGAGAGGGTCATAAATTTAAGTTAAATAGTGGGAGCGAAATTAATTTAATAAAAACCATGTTAAATTAATTGATGCATTCTTGTATGCAACATGTGTGATGCTTGCAACCATGTCACCTGAATTACAAAAGCAATACGAGAGTATAGATGCTAACATTCGTGGAAAAATATGAGATTTCCTAACTACTATACCAGTGCATAATGGCAGAAAAATCTTCAGCCGGTGCTCGTGTGCTGAAGATGTTGACTACTTTAAGAAGTTGTCTCAATTGAGTTCAGTCATGAACAATGAACTAAGTATAGACTTGGTTCTGCAATGTTTGCCAAAGAGTTATTCATGACTAATTATGAATTTAACATGAATAAGTTCGAATGCATACTTTTTGAGTTGCTGAACATGCTTAAAACTGTCAAGCTCAACATTTGTGTTTGTAATGGGCAAAAATTAGTCGTAAATTTCTCTAGGGAAGTCTAAATGATGCTTTAGGAAAGCAACCAAGATGGCTAAGACAGTTAAAGCGAATAAGGACAATACAAAATCCTTGGCCAAGGTGAACTCATAAGTCGAAAAGGAGTTTTCGACTTACATTAAGTTAACAGTAGGATAAAAGAAATGATCGATAAACGAGATTGATAGATATTCATATCTCGTAATTGATCGGATCATATGACGAAAGGATTATAGTTTCACGGTAAACGAACAAGTTTGGTTTTGTCACGTCGCGTGATATTTCCTATCACATGTATTGTCTTGACACATTGCTAGATGTCAATCTGGGACGAAGAATGTGAATTAGTGATAAATGGGGTGTTTTAATTTATCGACTTTAATTAGATCAAAATAAAAATTTACGTCGTTAAGCATCGTGATTGGGAACCTAATGGGTCGCATACAAAAGAGAACTGGAAGAATGAGATTTATCAAACAAAATAATAATTCACGTAGTTAGTCATCGTGATTGAGAACCTAATGGGTCACATATAAAAGAGAATCGGAAGAATGATATTTACCAATTAATTAATTGACAAGTGTTGGATAATTAATTAAATTGGGTTGCTTATTAATAGGCTCAAATTACTTAGTTGGATTAATCAATTTATGGACCGTATTTCATTAATCTGATTAATTAAATATTGGATCGGGTAAATTTAATATACGGGCCTAACCCTCTTGGACTATTAATAGGCTGCTATGGTTGGAAAACTGTATGGAATAATTCATTATTCTTGCTATCACAAGAAAAGAAAACACTAGCCGTCATTCTTGTTCTCTGTGTGGATCACCATTGGAGGCTAAACAATTGGACAGCTTGAATTGCAGATCGTGATCATTGGAGTTCAAGAAAAAACAAAGGAGTTTGTGAAATTCATCAAATGTATTAATTCTATCACAGTTTCTATCTAAACACAATGTAAATCCTTGGTGAGAATTGAATATTGTTTTAATTTCCGCGGCGGATGATTGATTTAGTTCTCAACAAAGGTCACGTTACTTAGAATTATAACCAATCAATCCTTNCAATGTAAATCCTTGGTGAGAATTGAATATTGTTTTAATTTTCGCTGCGCATGATTGATTCGGTTCCCAACACTTTAGGGCATCTTGGACTATTCTTAGGTGCATAGTGATCTTTGAAAGAGCCCAATACAACCTTGGCTGGGGTTTTTAGGTTTGATCAGGCTCAGGAGATAAAGATCCGTGGGTTGTGCAACACCTGACTTTAGTTTTACATCTATTGATTGATATCGTTTCTGTATTTTCTGCTTTGACAGCATAAGAAAAAAATATTAATTGTACAATTCGTTGCTAGAGAAAAAAAAAGTGCAAGATATGAGAGAAGGGTGAGTCTTTTATTCTTACCGGTCTGAAATCTCCTATACCGACCTGCAGCCGCTGTAAAAAAGCCAGCCTCTGCCTTGTCAAGGTGGAGTTAATTTGGCGCCTTATCTTTTTCCAAACTCCCTATGATGCTAAGCTTAAGGACTTGAAGGACCTAAAGAATTGAATATCTTCAATCGTACAAAAACGCTTGATGTTTAGAACCTCAGAACAGTGCTCTGTATCGTATCCAGTTTATCTGTTTCTGTAGCCTCCAGGCAAGGTGGAGTTTGGGACAGTGAGGAGCAAAATAAATCGAAATTCAGGCGGCTACTGCCATTGGAAGCTTTGCATGTTGGTTGGAATCCGGGGCTACGGCCGTTGTGGAGGCCGGGGCTCTTAGCCTTTACAATTTCGACGAGTCTCATTTCTTATCCCGATGAGAAGGTGGAATTTTAGTCGTATTGACGTAACTATATTGGGATTTTCCATTAAGTACAGTTTGGTCTTGAAATTTATTGCGCTCCAGCAACTACAATGTGTCCACCTCATTATTAATTGCAGTTAGTGACATGGTCAAGCAATTTAGACTATGCACAATTTGTTACACCATTGCCACATATATGAAGTGCACTTATTGAGAGCCCATTGCTTCTTTTTTGGGCATGTGTGGGTTGTGCGACACTTGTGCGTTAGTCATACAAGCGTGGATTAATCTTCTTTTTAAGTATTTGTTAGATTTGATAACGTATGATACCATTTTATTACATCAATCTTTGCCAGAAAAATAAAATATATAGTGTTAGCTAAAAGTGAGGGAACAGATTCATTAATTTTTTATTTAGAAAACGTGCATTGCTCGTTGTTTTGTAATAATGTGATTTTTTTTTTTGTGTGTAATTAAAACTTCTATGATTATATCATTTCGAGCAAAAGTTTCTTTCCCATGGTTGCACCAATTAGCTTGTAGGTTTTTGGCTGATTTTTTATATATTTTATAAAACTTGGAATTTCATTGATTTAATTTTTGGTATGCTACAAAATCAACGAGATCGCTCGTCAAGGAGTTTATCTTTTATAACGCTTGCCATGCATGGAGTTCGCTTCAGTATTAGGTTGGTTAGTAAATGTATCATCGTCTATCTAAAATGATTGTCTCAACTCTTTCGTTTTACCATTTTCGGTTACAATGTCATTCTGAGATACATCTAGATTCAGGCAAACTATAAAGATAAAAGTTACACGTGAGCATTGTCAACAAGTAGGTGATATCTATCATTTGAATTGCATCAGTTAGGATTCGCTCTCATATAAAATGCAAGATTTCCTTAATGGACGGGCTATGTTATGTTGTATACTAAGAATAATGTATTTGGTGGTTCTGATAATGAAGTCATTATAAAATATTTTCCAAATATATAAACAATTAGGGAACAATATCAATAATATAATTATATTATAGTACTTTTTGTATTTATCATTTTTCATAATTTATATATTGACTTTGTATTGTCCTAATTAGGGATTTGACTAATACATGAAACGGTTTATATTTTCAAGTAATAAAATTTGGAAAGCAATAATATTACATTATCAAGTTATCATGTGTATTTTCCTTTCTTGAATGGTGTACATTTTCATATTATAAAATAGTATTTTGGTTCCTTTTATTAATTATAAATTATATTCCTTCTCAAAAAACATAATTAATCAACATTTGTCTAAATGTTAAGTTCACGACTTTTGCCCCTAGGAAGAGGAGCAAGAAGATTTATTTCTAGCACATGAAATTTCTATCTCAAGTCAAAACTAACATATTTTTTTATAAAAAGAAACATCAATTGTTCGACAAATAATTTTTTGCACTCTTATTTCCACCTTCTTCACAACACTTAAATTTCAGTACACTTTATTTTCTCAAGTATTGCCAAACTTAATTTCATTACGATTTTACCTAAATGCTCAAAGGTGACAAGTAAATTAACATTCATGTTGTATTAGATACAAGAAACTGGATTGAATTAAGAAATATAGATGTGTCAATATATTGTTTGTGAGGTAGTTTTATTCCATCTGATGCATCCAAAACCGAAATAGAATATTATGCCACATTTTTAAATTCTTGTTTTCATCACTATTGTATTACTCATAATGGTTCATCACTAGCTTTTCCTCGCGTGAAAATGGATGTTTGGATTTTGAGGGGTTCAGTGCTTCAAAAAGTATATCGATTCAGTAACTTTTCCTATTGATGCTAAGCTGTTTGAAATCTGTTAGCATGTTGGCCGGGCTTTTGCTATTTTGTTGATTCTCATTTTTCTTCAAAAAGAGAAGGTGAAATTCTGCCTTGAAATTTAAATCTTTGCTTTTAATTGTTTTCCTTGTATTTTTTTGGTAAAACTGGGTGAGTTTGGGTTTGTTTTGGTAATGAACCTTAGGTTATTATGATAAATACTATTGAGTGTTGAAATTTATTGCGCTCAAGTGACTAAGGTATGCATCTGCAGATAGTGACATGCTCGCCCAAATAGGAATATTCACATTAAGCTAATTGTCACGTAAATACGTTGTCAACTTCCATCACAAAGACTTTAAGGAATCTCTCGACCAAGTTTAGGCTCATAGTGCTCTTCTACGGTGCCCAATACACACTTGTGTGTGGGTTCGATCAGGCTCAGAACATGCTCGTGCAAGGGTCGTGCAACAACTGTGCTTTACTCGCACATTTATGGATTAATGCTCTTTCTGTATTTTAATGTTTTGATCAGACACAATATAAGTACACAATTCTGTGCAAGAAAAACAAAAGAAAATTATATAAATAGATAAGTGAGGGAATAGATTTATACAGTTTGTTGCCATTTAAGCATCTGCGACCATTATCAGCTTTGCACATAGGCTGAAGTGTTGGAGTTGACTGGTAATGTGAGCAAGGACTTGAAGGTGAATGGAATCACACCTAGGCATTTGCAGCTGGCTCTACGTGGAGATGAAGACCTCAACACTCTCATCAAAAGAACCATAGCTGGTGGTGGAGTGATCCCTCATATACACAAGTCCCTCATCAACAAATCCTCCAAGAAATAGACAATAATGTTCTATTTGTGGCTTGTTTTGATGTGAGGATATTGCTATTTTTAGGAGTCTCATTTCTCAAAACATCACTACAACAAAAATTGTCTTTCGCAACGTTCAAAAAACGTTGTGAAAGACTTTTTGCAACGTTTGTGAGTGTGTTGCAGGCTTTAGTCTTGCCATAGAAGAAAACGATACGAATATGTTTATACACCGTTGCAAAAGGCCAAATCCAAACGCTACCATTTAGTTTTTGCAACGTTCAAAAAACGCTGCGGAAAGTCATTCACAACGTTTGTTAAACGTTGCCGAAACTTTTACTTCGCAACATTTGAAAAACATTGCCTTTAACGTATTTGGAACGTTTTCATGAGTGTTGTCGTAACGTTTTAACAACACTTTTTAAGTGTTGTCGTTACTTTCGTTATGAACTTTTTGCAACATTGTTTAAATGTTGCGTTCCTCTTTTGCAACATTTTATAAATGTTGTCTTAACCAATTTATAAACTGTGTTCACCTTTTTGTAAGATTTGTTTAACGTTGCCATTTCTTTTATCCTTAAGTTTTTAATATTTTATAAACGTTGCCAAATGTCTTTTTTTTTTTTTAATCGTCATTTTTTTATTTTTAACCAACATATTTAAATACAATTTTATAGTAAAATACAAAAATTTAGTAAACAATATCACGTGTACAAGAAAAATAATAATAAACATAATTTAATAAACAATAATAATAAACATTATTCATCTAATCTAAAAAAATAATAATAAATATGGCCAAGTTTATTAATCCCTGGTAGAGCACTTATTAACGAGGCTGATAGAAAGCTAATGCAACAGCTCACATTGATTTCATCTTCATTTGTTGCATAAAAACTAAAGATTCATAATTCACGGTGAAGAAAGGTTAAAGTCTATCCAATATATATTAGGCTAATAAAGAAGAGTAATTAAAAATTCCATGTCATACATCAACTGCGTAGTAAACAAGAACTTCAAAATGATAACCATCCGCAAAATTCTTCCACAATCGGAAGTAGATCCGCCATTTCCTGCATCATATGAAGGCATTTAGCATACTACAAAAGCACCACAATATACTATAGCATAAAATGATAATGAGAAATGATTCTAAAGCTTATAGAGCCGGAAAATACTTATTTCCATGAGATTGAGAATCTTCCTGTGCATGTACTACACCCAAGAAATTATTATACTATCACAACAATATTAGTGACCATGCTCGAGACAACAAATAAGCTGGACATCAAACATTTATTTCAGATATTAATGGAGATATCAAGTTGTGAAGTTGTGTTAATGAATAAAATGCTCTGAAGAGAAAACAACTAACAATTTAAGTTGGGATGGTAGAATAAGAAATAACATTGCTCATGGACAGTAACCACTGAAGTTGTAATCACCGATAAGCATTAGAAGAAAGTTCATAAGCTTGACAGAGATCACCATGTATATGAGTAGCATTCACAACTCGTTAAAGACACATCAAATGAAAAGAAAAGGAACTCACAGCCAGTGCTTCAATTGGGCCAAGATGGGATCTAAAATGTTTTGCAAAATTTGTGCCAACAGCCTTTTTCTTCCAGAACTTCAACTGTCCTGCAAAAGGTATCAATAAAATCACAAACCTGAAGAGCAACAAGATACCATTATTCGAAGTATCTACTTCATTACTGTAAGAAAATCAGTACTGCAACATAATAAGACCAGAACACAAAATATCAAACTCCAATAACATACAACTGAAATCACATTGCATCTATACCAACAAAGCAAATCTTGAGATTCAACAATGGAAATACATATTCTCTACTTCATCTCTGTATGCTCATAAACATAAAAAAATGAGAAAATGCAATTAACAAGCAAATAAATGGTCATCGCAGCCAATCTCTTTAATTGTATCACCATCATCAGTCAATAAAACAATGGAAATCATCAGTCAATAACATGATCCTTTATCTATTTTTTCTTTGTTTTCCTCTTGTAGATGTCAATGTAGGAAACACACCTTCATCAAAGAAGTCTAATACTTCTCTTTGGCCAAGCAAATGTACTTCCCATGGCTTTAAGAAGAGTTCGAAATTCATGTGTAGGTCTATATAAGGTCAATTGACCCATATACACTTCCTCAACCCAAACCTTCCAATAATCTCTTCCAAGTGGCAAGTGATGCACCTTTGCACTTGGGTCTGTTGTTGCAATTCTCCCTTATGCTACAACTTCTTCCTCCTCAAACATGTACCAATGCAATAGTTGACACTTAGCATTTTCCATATGTGCAATACCTTCTTGGACACCACTTCCTTGTCGTGACTACAAATTCATAATAAACAGAAGATATTTTTATAATTAATATACTCCAAATTAAATTTATATAGAATATACTTGTAATAATGTAGGACACATAAACCTGAGGAGTAAAAGCATTTGAATTCCCATCCTCCACATTCTGAAAAATGATACAAAGATTATAAAGTAATTCAACATGTAATTAGCTATATTAAGTTATATTATCGTAGTATATATAATTGTAAAAAGTTATAACCTGTTGACATAACTTGAGAAGTGCTTCAACATTTTCTTCTACTGCTCCCACCCTTTTCGACTGAGTTTGTAATTGGCTTTCAAGTTCTCTAACTCTCCCATTACTTTGAATTTGTCCATCCAGTTTTGATGGTGCAACTCCAAATCCAAGTCCCCTAACTCTTCCATAACGTTTAGGACCTAAAACTCGAGCAACAGCATCATCGCGGATGGAATCTTCTGCTGATGTATTATAAAATTGATTGAGCACAATCTTCAATCCTTTTCTGCACTTGTGGAAGTCAAATTTTATACTAACAATTGATAACACATCAGACTATTCTTACCATGAATGTTGAAATAATACACATACCAAAGTCTCGGTAAGTGCTTCATTTATTGGTTTTCCGTCCTTCCTAAGATGTTCATAAGTCCATACTCTAGTTCTTAACCCTTTGATATCTGGACCTTTTTTGTCTCTGCAATACAAATCTAGTAATTATATGTACTAGTATGGGACATTTCATCTAAGAAGATTAAATATGTTTATAATTGTACCATTTCATAAATGAAGAGCAAACATTTCATTCACAGCAGATAGAAAACAACTCAAATCCTAAATGAAGAGCCCCAGAGTTATTTACTCTGCCTTCCAGAGTTCCTAGCCATGAAAAGAGCTGATGTAGAGCCAGAAACCAACAGCAGTAGACTGAAGCAGCACAAATTAAAGCAGGATAATTGAACAAAAGCCGCTAATCACCAATAAATATGATAGGATACCGACTGAATTAAACAAGTGCAGAAAAAGGAAGCTATGGAAAAATATTGCCAGTCACATTAATAATTAATTAATATAATGGCAGCTGCACATTTATAGTGAATCTCTTACCACACAAACAAGCTGCCTCTTCCCCAGATTATCAACGCCCTGGTTACTAAACTTGGCTTCTAGCACTACAATTAGTGCAACATTATCCTATATGAAAGAAGAGTGCTTAACAACAAAATTCTTAGCTGTTTGGAGTAAGCAAAATTAGTGACCCAAATTATAATATAGATTCAGGTCCAAACCAAAATAAAAAATCATTCATTGCAATACCTTGACCAATCAATTTAGGGCGGTTTTCTTCTGGGTAGTTGGAACCACAGCATTAGTCAGAGATTGTGCGGCTTTGTTAAACTCAACCTACACACAGGATTGCCTTCGATTAAAATGATAATAAAGGAGTTAATAGCATAAAATGACCATAAAATGATTCCTAAAATCCAAATCAAATGGATGCCTACCAAGAAAATAAAGCAAATCTGACTGTTATTAACCTCAACTGGGATTTGTTTCGAGTGGAGAGTCGGGCCTCGCTAACAACTAGAAGAAGGTTTAGACGATTGTGTAAGAAACAACAACCTCTCGAGACAAAGTCCCAACGAGGGATGCTTTATTTGCGAAGATCACGGCTTACAAGAAGTGAAATGCCTCCAAGGGGCACAAACAAACTGAACATAGAAAGTAATTGACGATAAAAAGATAACGAATGAAAATTATATTGTTCTCTGTTTGAGAGTTTTGGATTCGATCCCTTCTTCTACGTCCTCTTTTCCCTTTTATACTTCTTTGACGGTTTTCTCTTGTAATGTTGTTTGAGAAACTGCTGGAAAACTTCTATCGCCCAGTAACCTCCCACTTTCTCCATGATAGATGACTTATCAATTAGAAGAAGGTTCAGACGATTGTGTAAGGAACAACAACCTCTCGAGACAAAGTCCCAACGAGGGATGCTTTATTTGCGAAGATCACGGTTTACAAGAAGCGTAACGCCTCCAAGGGGCACAAGTACACTGAACTTAGAAAGTAATTGGCTATAAAAAGTAATGAATGAAAATTACATAGTTCTCTGTTTGAGAGTTTTNCAACAACCTCTCGAGACAAAGTCCCAACGAGGGATGCTTTATTTGCGAAGATCACGGTTTACAAGAAGCGAAATGCCTCCAAGGGGTACAAACACACTGAACATAGAAAGTAATTGGGGATAAAAAGATAACGAATGAAAATTATATAGTTATCTGTTTGATAGTTTTGGATTCGATCCCTTCTTCTATGTCCTTTTTTCCCTTTTATATTTCTTTGACGGTTTTTTCTTGTAATGTTGTTCGAGAAACTACTGGAAAACTGCTTATCGCCCAGTAACCTCCCACTTTCTCCATGATCGATGACTTATCAATAATGGATGCTTATCGTTTTGTAACCACCCACTTCTTCCATGATGGATGATATGCTAAAACCATTCTTAAATGTTGCTATCTTTCTTGACACTTAAACGCTCTTGACTGTAGCTTTTGGATCATGGAATGAACTGCTTTCATAACCGTCACTTTAAATAAAGGTACTATGCTTGTTTGGATCTTGAGCGTTCTGCATGCTTGGGCGATAATGCTCACCCCGATTCTGAGCGACTTATCGGCTTGGTCGATGTTGGGCCCCGCTAGTGATTCTATCATTGGTATTGTCTTAAGACTCTTCATGGTCTCTCTTGGGTCCATCCTTCGAATTTCCTACTTGGGCTCCCATCTTTGAACCATTTAATTGGGCCTCATTTTTATGCATCAATAGGATTTAAGGGGATGGGAGAGTGATTGGAGGGGAGGGAGATTTCCACTCTTCGTCGAGATTTAGGGGGTTTAGGGCTTCTGTAGTGTGTATTCGTTCCCTTTTTCTTTTTCTTTTTTTTTTTAACTAAGTGGGTCGGATTTAGCGGGTTGTGGGCTGTTGGGCTGGAATGTGATGGACTCATTTAAATGGGCCATAATATTTTTGCAACGTTTGATAAACGTTGCAAAAGGCTACCCTATTTAAACTTATTAGCAACGTTGAACAAACGTTGCAAAATGCCTATATTAACAACACTTATAAACATTGCGAAAAGGTAGTCAACACAATCATAATAAAAACGTTTAATAAACGTTGCAGTAAGTTTACTTTTTTGCAACGTTTATATAAACATTGCGAAAATGTAATCTACACAATCATATTAACAACGTTCAATAAACGTTGCAGTAAGTTTACTTAATGTTGCTGAAGATTATATAATCTAAGTATTAGCAACGGTGAATAAATGTTGCAATAGAGTGAGTTTTTAGCAACACCCGATAAACGTTGCAATAAATAAAACCTTTGACTACACTCAATAAACGTTACAAAAGACGACNTGAATAAATGTTGCAATAGAGTGAGTTTTTAGCAACACCCGATAAACGTTGCAATAAATAAAACCTTTGACTACACTCAATAAACGTTACAAAAGACGACATTTGCAACATTTATTTAAATAATGTTGCCAAATATCAATTATATTAACCAATTGCAACATTCACTTATTTGAATGTTGCGATAGACACCTTTAACAACATTTAATAACCAAATGTTTTATTTTATGTGTTGCAAAAAACCATTTTTCTTGTAGTGGGTGAAATTCACACTTGAAATTAAAATACAAGCTTTCAATTTTTTTCCTTGTTAGTTTTTTGTAAAACTGGGTGATTTTTGCTAACATGTTTTGTGTTTTTCTTATAAGTACTATTGAGAATGCATTTTATAGTATATTGCAGTTAGTGACTTCCTCACAAAATTAGGAACATGCACAATAGGCTACAAATTGGAACATAAACAAATCTCCACCTTCATCCTTTCCATATTTGTTATGAAAATTTTAAGGAATCTTGGAACGATTTGTAGGTTCATCATGCACTTCTAGCGAGCCCAATGCACCTTTAGGTGTGTGTGGGTTGGATTACGCTCGGGCCATGCACGTGCATGGGCAACACCTGTGTGTGAGTCGCACACTTATTTATTTTGTGCTTTCCATATTTGTTTCCTTTGATTATGTCTATACAATTTGATTACACACCACAAGAAAATAGAATAAAATGAAATAAATAGTGTAAGCTGGTAAGTTGAAATTCCTCAATCATACGGATTCGTTGATAAGTAATATTAAAAATGAGTAAAGACGAGCTTAATTTCAATCAATTTGAGCTTAGATTGAATATTCACGATAGATAGTTAGAATGAAGTGATTATGATTCTAACTAAGTTATACTATTGTTTTTCTAACTAATATGCAAATGAAAGTTATAGTACGTCTTTCTAGCTAATATATTGACCTTTTATTTTCACATAACCTTGTATTGTTGATTGTTATGGGGTCTTGTATATTGAACGTTAGGCAATCAAATTAATTTTATTTGTTGGCATAGGTCATTATCTTTTTAGTCAAACAATCATTCTAACATTTTAGATGCCATAATTAAATAGGTGAATAATATACATAATCATATTCACTGCTTTAAAATTATCAAGTGTAATCGATAATAGTGTTTAAAATGACTTGGTGATGAGCAAAAATTAAATTCCACTATTCATATGAAACTAATACTATGATTTTTTTGACATCAAATAATGTTACCTTGAAAATGACATGTTTTATTCAATAGATATAATTCTCATGCCATACATTGTATGACAAAAAGTATAACTACGACTAATATATATAAAAAACATTAGCATAAAATAGGTGGGTTGTTTAATATGAGTAATGGAAATAATATTTCTTTTCAACTTTAATGCAAGTATATTTGGAAATAATAATAGTTTCACATTCATACAAAGGAATAATTAGATTCGACAAGAACAAATTGAAATAAAGCGGGATTTGTTGGTAATTTTTACTTTATATATATATATATATATTGGAATTACGGATGAATTAAATAACAGAATGCAATTACCTATAAATATATTATTGGTCATTTAAGTTGGCAAGGAGAATGAAAGTGACCACATTGTATTAGGAGTCTTTACCTTATTTTTCAATACAATCACAAATTCAGATGAAAAAGGATTGAGAATGCAATATTTCATATGGAAAAAGACTTGCGATGCAATAAGGTCACTTGGCTTGGGAAAATTGTGTAAAGATAAATACAGTAGTTGACGTCGGGTAGAATAGTGATTATTCAGCAGGCTGAAATTCAGCAGATAATTAACAGATAAGAATGTAAGAGAAAATGTCAAGAAAAGAAGAAAATTCTTTAGCATTCATCCAAAGTAGAAAAATAACCTACAAGACGGGTTATATAGCTGAAAAATCAAAATTATCGGAATTTTACCAAAAATAGAAAAATCTTAATATTCATACCAAAAGAAAGTACATAATAAAAAAAACAATATTTCAAAAATCTGGCTTAATTTGAGCTCGTAATCTATGTTTAAAAGGCAAACAAAATAGTACCAAAAAAGGAAAAAAAAATACCTAAAATTGGAGATTCGGAAAGGAAAACAGTGGATTTTGCCCTCGAAACCGATGTGCACCGAGCTAAGCTCGTGACCATGACGTACGCGCCGAAAAAAGCTTTTCAAATTGGGGTCATGAGTGTGATTCTGATAAATATCGAAACGAGTCCAAAAACGGCCCCAATTAGGAAAGATCGTCAATTACTTGTAATTTTTGTGCTGATCCACCAAGTCATGGTATCTCAACGCCATCAACAAGATATCAAACAACTCGGCATCATGTGACTCGGATGGATCCTCATGCATTAGTCGCCCCGAGTTGGAAAGAACTCGCACTCGAGTTCACATTTGTGTTATCACAATCCACAAAATAAGGACTTAGGTGCTTCACATTAAAGACATCAGAAGTCTTCAAATGGTTGGGGAGGCACGGTCTGTAGGCATTATCATTGATCTTCTACATGATCTCATAGGTCTAATCATCTGCTCCTTAAGCTTATTATACTCCCCAACAGGAAAGCCATCACGAGTTAATACCACCCAAACAAAATCACCAACTTCAAAAAGTACCTGACGACGGTGACTATCAACCTAAACCTTGTACTTTGCATTACTCTCGTGAATGGTGGGCTTCACCTGTTCATGGATACCCCGAAGATATTTTGTTATCCCATCTATCTTGTGACTCAAATGACCCACACGTGGAATAGGGGCTAAATCAAGTACACCGGATGGATTTTGACCATAGCCAATTTTCAAATGGGCTCATTCTTGTGGTTCAATTCTTTGACCTGTTATAGGCAAATTCTGCCTGAGGTAATGCAAAATCACACTGCTTCGATTTAGTTTCTGCCAAACTCCTCAAAAGATTTTTCAAACTTTGGTTCACCACCTTCGTCTGACCATCTATCTTGGGGTGGTAGGCACTGCTAAAATTTAATCGCGTCCCCAACTTCTCCCAAAAACTTTTCCAGAAATGACTCTTGAATTTGGTGTCACAATCAAAAGTAATTGATTGAGGAACACCATGTAAATGCACAATTTCTTTGAAATAAAGATGGGCGATTTGGGTAGCATCCATTATTTTCCAGCAAGCTATAAAATGGACCATCTTTAAAAACCTATCAACCACAATGAAAATAGAATCTAAGGTCCATTGAGTACGGGGTAGTCCCAATCCAAAATCTATACTAACATCAAACCAATAGGCTTCAGGCATTAGTAAATGTGTGTAAATGCCCGTATTAGTAAGAACTCCCTTGGACCGTTGACACACATAACAACGAGTCCAAAAATGGCGCCAATTAGGAATGATTGTCGATTACTCGCCATTTTTGCGCTGATCCACTAACTCATGGTATCTCAGCACCATCAACGAGCTATCAGATAACTCGGCATCATCTGACTCGGATCCTCCTGTATCAGTAGTTCACATATGAACAATACGGGGAGAAACAACAAAATTAGAGAGAGTGAAAAAAATGTCTATGTTCAAGTACTCATATGCATTGTGTGTATGCCAATGAAAGTAAATACATGTCCACATTTATTTTAATTAAGTTTATTAGCACTTGATCTTTATTCAAACTACGTTTGAAGCCGAGTTTAAGGGCATGAAGGACCTAACGAATTAAATAATTGGAAATCTAATGAAACGTTGAATTTTTTAGCCTTAGAGCAGTGCCCTATATCGTAGTTCTACCTTCATGCATAGGGAGTTGGAGACGCTGAAGAGTTGAATGAGCTTATTGCAATTCAAGTGGCTGCGGCCATTGTTAGTTTGCAAGTATGCTTATTATAATTCATTACAGTTGTTGACTTTAAAAAAAAAAAAAGAGCCTACAGAATCGAGACCACGTCCCCTACTGAACTCCCCTTTGGAAGGTGATAATGTATTTTGTACACTTATCTAGTCCATTAAATTGGAGTATTTGTTAGTGATTTGAATGAGTTATAGCTTAATTGTATGTTAATTATATTTGTTAGGTTGAACTCAATGCAAATTAGTGGATTTGGAAGAAAAGAATGAAAAACTTGCAAAAATGAAGGAAATTCAAAGTTCGGTGACAAAAGTGTAAACATTAAATAGTTGATTCGGACCACAAAATAATGATTGAAGATCATATAGGATCAATTGGATGCAATTGGAGGTCACATGAGTGAAATATAGTAGAAGTATTTTCACAAATCAATTTTCAACCGAAGAAGTTAGGCTATAGAGTTTCAGCCTC
>CAIGRP010130028.1:0-11563 GCA_903798385.1 Fraxinus cuspidata
ACAATATCATACCAATGTAGAAATATGTGCTGTCTATAGTCCTTACATAAATTAACCAAAAACGAAATGGGAATTCTACAAATGTGAATATTATTTACTAAAATTAAATCACATGTGTAATCCATATTTAATTGAGTACAAACAGTACAGAATTCATGCAATTACAGAAGGCTAACTTAAATGCCTTTTTTAATTGAATAGACACCGAATAAATTAAGTCCTCATATGTTCGCCATTTTCTTAGGAAAAATGTATTCTTGGGTCACATCACATGGCCCACTAATACATTGCAATCCCTAATTTATTAAGATATTTATGCTCAACTTTCACTTATACCCATGTGCTGATGTTTGTGCATTTGTGGAGTAAAGGGCAAAATTGGAAAAGAAATTGAAAAGTTATGTTACGTATAGTAATAAATCATATTTGTGTCAAATGATATTGATTGAAGCAATAACTTTTGGACCTACAACGGTCATATTTTTCTAAAAATACAGAAGAAATTGCGTCCAAACAAGTGCTAACTTATTTGGATATCATATAATGGATCATAAATACAAACGGTTGGTAAATTCATGCACGTAGCTTCTAATTAATGGTTGGCAGTGATTTTATCCTATTCTCAATGAAATCTTTCTTCACAATGGATCATAAATACAAACAACGGTTGGTAAATTCATGCACGCAGCTTCTAATTAATGGTTGGCAGTGATTTTATCCTATTCTCAATAAAATCTTTCTTCACAAATATTCAGAATGAATTAATCAAAGCCTCGATTTCGATTAACCGAGTATTGCTATCAAACTTACCGTCCAAGCATTACAATTTCTGAATATGCATTTTAGCAATAGAATGTAGAGATACTAGAATGATATTTAAAAATCCATAATAGAAAATGCACAAAAGAAATTATCGTCTTAAGATTGTTAGATAAATTGTAAATATGCATAAATTATATTCTAATAACATACCTTTTACGCGCATGAAATTGACCAGAATTTCGACTTACCGGAACCAAATACGAGAAGCAAAAAAGAGAAATGCATGAATATGAATTTGATCGAGACAAAAGTTTGACTCTTTTTCCTTCGTACGATAATGCCCCACACCAATGCTTACGATTTTCAGACATTCGTTCCCAAAATACAATGACCATTCCCCGCAATAGGAGCAGATTATGAGGACCAACAAACCTTATTAATGCTTTGAACTCTCTTAATGAACAAATGAATATGCATCAGCATGATATGCAATTTATGAATTGAATGAAATAATTCCAATCACATGGGGTCAATATATAGTGGACAAACGTTGTGAATCAAAAGATGCAACTTAATGAAATGGCATGTCTAAAAAGGCACGTCTTGTTGAAAAATACATGTATAAAGAGACATATCTCTACAACAAAAGAATGTGATTTTTGGGAAGAAACAACTTTTCATCTAAACAATTTTTGAATATTCCATAATATTATATATTGTTGGGTTTTGATACCCAGTGAATCCCAGGAGATGATGCAAACGTTGAATTAAATTGTTACCAACAACTAAGCTCAAAGGTTCAACCCAAAAACGTGGACCGTTGGAAGTAACTTAAACAATTAATGTTGCTGATTGCCCATATATATTCTCTTGGATGACTTTGAATTTTGGCACATTTAACCTCTTTTATTGGTCCAACTAAAGTCTAACCTAACCTATATATGTGGTGTCTTTGCCCTAGCCATTTTGTGTGTGATTTAAACATCAGAAAGAGAAAAATCAGCAACTTGCTTGGAAAGAAAAAACCAATGGCTTTCTTTGTGTTTTGACATTCATCTCGTGTTTCTTCCATTATTTTTCTTATGTCTTTGTAGCTTACAAATCATCACCATTATCTTGTCCTTTGTGGGTGAGATCGATGAGAAACCAAAGTGAATATATTGGTTATAGGTTGGAGTCGTTTTGATTGATTTTTTTGTAGAGAAAGGTAACGTGAAACTGAGCTCCAAAAACATCATTTTGATGACCCTTGGAGCAAGCTTTTGCAATGATTGGTATCAGAGTTTAAAGATGGTGGATTTGGCTCAAAAAAGTGACCAAAAACTGTGCAGGAAATCAGCTAAAATGAAGCAGAAAATAGATCGCAAAACTATTCAGAAAATTGCCCAAAATCCGAGACTATTTTTGTGATTTCCGGCCAATCCAGAAGAAGTTTGGTGAAACGAAGGCCATATTTGAGATGTGTAGGTGGAGGCGCAGCTAGACGGCAAGGTGTTTCGAAAGTGCATGGTAGCTCCGCACGGCGCATGAGAGCGCGTATGGCTGTTTCCGGCAACGACATCTGGAAAATAGTTCGTTACTGACATTTTTCTGACATTGTGGTATTGTTAGTTTTCTATTTCAAGTTATACAGCAAAGTTTGGACGAATTTGTTCTTTGCGTGTTCAAGATTAGGTCGTGGTTAATTGTTTCCTATGAATAGTTGTGGTCCTAAAGTGAGAAATTTGCATCTCTTAGTATTTACGAATCTTCAGACATGGTCTGCTCGGTGTTATGCTCTTTCTTTTTTGTTATTGCAATTGAGATTATTGTGTATTATAGTCATTTATTTCTTACATTAGAAGCCATCGTGTGGGGTGACGTTAGGTTTGGGTTACCATGAAGGGGTAACCATTGCCTATTGTTATACTTAGGAATTTTTTGTTAATTATTTACCTTGAATACTTTGAGAATTTGCTCCAATTATTTTTCATTATTAGAATTGCACGTGTCCTTAGAAAAAATTTTTGTTCGGCCATTCTATATGAATTGTGTCTGCACTTTGCTTGTTGTCGTCGTTTGGTTGCATTTTTTGTTTTGTACATTTTTTGGGTAAAAATAACAACACGTTTTGAGTTGTGTTGTTTTAATGAAAAATGTGATTTTTCAATTTGGCAAAACGAAATGGTTTTTCATAAAACTTTTGATTGCAAATATAGGTCTAAGGTAAGTGCAAAAAATAAGATGTGTTTTAACTGCAGTAAATTTGGACATGGTGAAATAGGTTGTCCTAGGAATGATAATGAAAGGAAAAATAAGGAGAGAAGTGAGACGAATGTGGTTATAGGGTCGAGTGATGACCCTAGTGAGGTTTATTGAGAGTAAACCTAGTTACTACATGTACATCCGTGTGTAATCATTTCTGCATGTTTGTGATTGCTTAATTCTATTGCATGGTTCATTTCAATATGTTTGATATATGCATTTGCATGAATTTGAGAGAAATATGATTACTTTGTGTAATGTGTTTGCGTGCATAGTGGATTGAAATATATGGCGTACTCCTTTGAGTGGTTTGAGAGGGTATGGTAGTGAGAAAAAAGAGAAGGAACCATTTTCTCCTTCATCTTTGTGAGCCTATATGGTTTGTGAGATTATTTGAGGCCGTCATATGTGAGTTATCTTCTTCTTCTTTGTGAGTGTACTGAAGTAATCAACTATTTCTTCTATTCTCTTTTTAAGTACCACCTCACCCAATTTCTCTGTGAATTTTTTGAGCATTGGTGTTGATTGGTGTTGGAGTAACCTTGTGGTACGTGAGTTGATTTAAATTGAGCTCTAATCTTTGTGGTTGCCATGGTGTTGATTCGTCATAGTGGGTTTGTGATGTATTAGTAGTGAGGATGTCTATTGGTAATGTGGAGTATATATGCCTAGGGGTATATTGGTATTTTGTATCGGAGATGTGGAGTGTGACATTTGGATCAAGAGTTGAGAGGTGATTAAGTGATGGAATCATTTATAGGGGTCTACCAGTTAAACATGAGTTGAGTGACCAGTCTAATGAGCTTTGTAGGCGATGAGATGAGATATGTGTTCTCGAGGTGTGAACAACACAGAATAGGATGGGATAAGTATGGTGAGATCTTTTCGTGAGTTCATTTATGCATTTGTTACACATGTATTGGCCTCTTGATTGATAACTTGGGGTTAATCTATAATTTTGTGTAGACGTATCTTTTTTAAAAAGATCTGTGTTATCCTATATGATATATCCATCGCATGTTTATTTACTTTTGATTGATTGATGTGATTATCTGCTTTTATTTGGGTATTTGTTTGTGACCTTAGCTCTAGGGAGTACATGGAACAGGTATGGTATGTGTTTCGGGTCCGAAACACAAGGTAAGGTATGTGATTCCAATTTTATTGGTTATGATTATGCAAGTGTTAACTTTGTGTATTGATTGCTTGCAAATTGATTAGGTATCAAGATTTTGATTTGTTGGATTTTGATACCCAATGAATCCTGGGCGATGATGTAAACGTTGGATTAAATTGTTACCAAAAACCAAGTCTAAATGCGAAACTCGAAAATAATGTGGAACTTAAACAATTAATGTTGCTCATGGCCATATATACTACCTCTTGGATGAATCTTGGCCCATTTAACCACTTTTATTGGTCCAATTAAAGCTTAACCTAGCATATATATAAATACGGTGTATTTTCCCTAGCCATTTTGTGTGTGATTTGAGTGTTAGAATGAGAAAAACCGACAGCTTGCTTGGAGAGAAAAAAATTGGTGGCTTTCTTTGTGTTTTGACCTCCATCTCGTGTTTCTTCCATGGTTTTTCTCATGCCTTTGTGGCTTACAAATCATCACCATTATCTTGTCCTTTGTGGGCAAGATTGAGGAGCAACTGAGGTCAATATATTGGTTGTGGGTTGAAGTCATTTGGATTAATTGTTTGGTAGAGAAAGGTAACATGAAACTGAGTTCGGAAAACACTGTTTTAACAACCCTTGTAGCAAGCTTCCGAGACATATATATTATCCAACAATTTCACATATTTAAGTGACTTGAATTTGCCTTAATTTCTCATTCACCAAATAACGATTTACACTTAAATTATCATTTAAAATTGCTCAAGACCAATTTTCTATACAAAATGTCAACAATTTATGCATTGGTTTTAATTGCATATAATCTGAAATTTTTGTGCTGATTTTTTGCTTCAAGTGATACTGGGGCTTGAGGTCTAAAAAATAATATATATATATATATATATATATATATATATTGGTGTAAGTTTCTTTATATTGATTTTTTTCTCAGTTTGGTTAATTTGCATTTCCATTGCTTGTTGAGTCATTCTTCATGGTTTTGTGTTTCATAGATTATATTGAGAAAACCTCATGTTTCAAAATCAACCATACATGGAAACTGAAGCATTTGAAAGTGCATTTGAGAATTGCAGCATTGTAGAAATAGCAGGTACCCAATGATTCACTCGTATGCTGCTGGTGTAAATATTTTCTGGTGGTAGTTAGAGATCTCAATAAATTGGAATTTTAAAGTTTGAAATGAGCTCTTTCTACTTGAAGAGCTTGTTCTTCAGTTTCTCTCTTCGTGGTTTGCAATGATACCCAAACACGACTTTTTTTTTTATGGAAGACATGTAGTTTATGTTTCTTAAATGCAGTGCTGATTATTTTCGTGGGCAATGGGCTGGTTCTTATGTCATGTTAATACGCCATGAGAGATGCAAAAAACTAATTTTCCCGTTTATAAGCGCACCCAAACAGAGGCTAGGTCACAAAGACTAGTTGTGTCTACAATTAGGTAAAAATAGTTTATTTCAGTACTAAAGCAAGCTTGTGATTGATAGACAGGATATCACTTTAAATTTTCTAAAATCCACATAATATGATATCGACTTGCTCCTGTATCGAGTTTGTAAAAGTTAACTCTGAAGCTAGAGAAATTAATTTATTTTTTATTTTATTCTTTTACAGTAGAAAGCTTCTGTTACAGTGAATATGAATATATCCTGTAACAATAATGATTTAAACAATAGGTTCATCAGACGTCAAAAAAACAGAGTCAGGAAACTGAGCATTAAACTAGAAACGACTCTTCAATTTATATAGAGTTTATCTATATCTAATTACATTTAACTTATTGTTTGTTAAATATTAATCTCACTAGTAAAGCAAGTATTTAGTGTTTCTTTCATTTTGATCATGAAACAAACGAACTGGTAGAGGTGAAACTCATGTCCAGAGGATATCGACCTACCGTAAAAGAGGTCCTCGCCCCTAAATGAGTTTCCCGAGGATAGCGACCTTACATATTTCTATAAAATCTAATGTCGCAACTGTAATTATCAATTGATAGTTTTGGACAATAAAATGAAGAAAATGTAAAAATCATGTTTATTATTGAGGTCTAGAGTCATATCCACTGGTCCAAACCAAATAAGCACCGAGTAATTCGTGTTGTTAGTTAAAGAGAAAAAAACAGAGAGTATATAATGATACGAATCCAATGGTGAGATACAGGTGTGCTCAATTTTAATTCTGAAATTAATTGAGATTTTCAGACAACACACATCTAGAGGAGCTGAATAGGTGTATAATGCGGCATTAAAATTAACAACCAATAATAAACAACAAGTCATTAATTATTATTTCTAGATGAACAAGTTTATTCAAATAAAATCCTAATCAATCAATCAAGCATGCACATTAAAGTAGTAAAAGTAAAGAACACCAATATTTGTTAACGAAAAATAACTCCTTGAAGAACTCTTCATGGGAATAAAAAAACCTCCTAACAAACCTTGCCAAACATATTCACTAAAAAAGATTTGACTTACAGTTGCCACCCAACCTCTAAATCACTAAAGAACTCTTTGATTGTGCCTCTTGCACTTTCTAAAATCTCTGAACTTCTTTTTCGTCTACGTGGATCCCTAAGAACAAACTAGTTATTCACAAACCAGAACTCCAGTCACCTCTTCCCAACTTAGGAACTCTAAAATCTATTTGGTAAAGGATTTTGTTTCAATGTTTTGATCTTTTGGATTTTTTGTATTTTAATCTTGTGGTTGAATCAAGAGAATTATTAAATTGTTGTTTGACCTTATACATGATATTCTCGACTGAAAAGAGGCTTAACAAATGTTTGGGACAGGTTGTGGATTTCGTATTTATAATATGAAGTATTTGAGCTTGTTTGAGATTGTAAAAACTGTCAAAATCGTGAATTGAGGTTTTGCTAAATATACCATCCGTTCGAGTGGAGGTCCCGTGGACATGGAGCAGTCAATTAACTGCTCGAGCGGTGGACGACTCGAGCACTTCCCTCGCGGACTTTGAGCATTTTTTTTTTTATGATTTGATCTTCTTGAGATGACTTTGACTCGTTCCAAAGACACACCTAATCCCCGACAACTAACTCTAATTACAAACCAATTTAAATGATATTTTGGATGTGAAATTTGTCAATGCACTTTAGACCTAACAAAATCCCCATTGGTATTCCGTGATAAAATCATTTATTTCAAATATACGATCAACACAACCTAACTTTTATAACCTAAAGACTCAATACTCGAATAGCATCTCAATAGTTTGTCATACTTGTTTCCTGAAACACATCAAATAAACAATACCAAGTATAAAAGCACGAGGAAACAGATAACAAAACACATAACCGAGGCATATATACAATGCAAATAAAAACTTGCAACACCACTTGCATCAGTAGCTTATCATCTAAACATCAATAGCCAAACTAGCAACTCAAACCATAGTCGAAGAAAAACATGATAACCGGCATCAATCCATAGTCGAAGAAGAATTCGTGTCCTAAATGTTCCATCTTTTCTATACATGTCTCTCTCTTCCTCAGCCACATATAGCTTATAAAGGTTAAACCATTCAGCATCGAGAAGTTTAGAAGTTTCAAGTCGATGTTTACATTCCCCAACTAGTTTCATTGGCATTCCAATAACTTCTTTTCCCCCTCCACTTTCCACTACACTAAAGATCATATACTCATCAAAGGGCTCGTATGAAATGAACATTAATTCCTCATCCATTCAATATTAATATGTTTTATTGGAGAATTCCTCGTGACCCTGCCTTGATCGTCTAACTTTATCCTCATGAACGATTCCAAATTTTGACCTTTATCACTAGGAATGAGATCTTGAGCTGTGATAACATGTACTCGGAGATAATACAGTTTTTGAGAAAAATAAAGCTTTGATTGTGTGTCAATAAGGCTTGTTTTGCTCATCCCAAATTCTCTTCAGCTTACCATAGTAACTTCTCACAATGCCATTTTCTTGTTGCAGATCAGCCAAAGCTTTCTTCAGTTCATAAATCCTGGGCCCATTTTGGTGAGAAAATCGATCCTTAAGCTCAGCCCATATCTCATTAGCCTCATCCACGAATGCAACACTGGATCTGAGAGAGAGATGGCATTTTGGATCCATGACACCACCATGTCATTACACTTTTCTCGTGGATCAAAAGAAACATTGGAAGGTTCTGGTTTGGGCAATGCTCCATTGATGAAACCGAGTTTGTTCTTTGCTCGAAGTGCTCGTCGGAGTGCCCTTGACCAAGTGGGATAGTTGTCTGTATTTAGTAATTCTATGACCAAAACAGCTCCTGGATTATCAGAATTCTCCTACCTATAATGGTCAGAAGGTCAGGAGTGTGAAGTGGACTTGTATTTTCACTACCAGCAGAATTCATACCCACAATGGTAGTCATCCTTGCTCTGATACCATGTAAGTAGACACGGCTGAATGAAGAAGATGAAGAAGCTGAGATAATTTGAATGATCCAGAAATTCTTTATATCAATAACCGGTAGTACATGTGCAATGGTGCTGCAAAACACGAGCTGGCAGTACACCTAGATGATGCAGAATTATACTAACTCACTCACTATAATCTACAATGTATACACATATATATATATATATCATGCACTTTAACAGCATGCTCACCAGCTGCGTGTACAGATTTCTCAAAGCTATTTTGCTATGCGATGAATCAATAAAGTATGTCGCCAATTAAACTTGTTGGTGAATATCATAACGTGTAGCTGCTGGTCCACCGACTGCTTGTATATTTTCTCAAAGCAGTTGTTCGTTCCTTGATATCTTTATTTACTAATGAAAAAGTAATTTACAAGACACGAATTGAACTTACTTAAAGCATTAAAACATGGTAAGTATATAATCATATCACATGTAATTTCTTTGATATGATAATAAATGGATTTGAGGAAAGTTTAATATTAAATAAATCTTTCCTTAAAGCAATAGCCAAAATTATATTAAATCTAACCTTAAATTATACACAATAAACTTGGTAAGAATTTAATCATATCATACAAGATTTATTTGATATGGTAATAAAAATTTAAGGAAAGCGTAATAATAGACAATCTTTCCTCAACTTCCATTATTAAACCAATCAAATAATATGTAGGAAGGTAAGTAAATAAATTTGTATAAGCTTCAATATGAAAAGTGAAAACTGCGTCTCATTTTAGGTGTAAAACCTTAAAATTCTCAACCACAGAATTTTATTGAAAACCCATATCAGCCTTTCACGTTTTTAGTCCTTGTCATTGACATTTAAAAATCAATCTATATTAAGTAAGCCAACTAAAATAATATGCAAAAATATATATATTTTTCCAACACTCCTTCACTGCGGTCTTGTGGCATACTTCTTTGTTTTCTTATGTATGAAACTACTAAAATTTCTTTAGATAAATTTTATTTGCAGTCATTAAATTTTCAATTGAGTCACTGGACTTTTAGTTTTAATTTACTCTCAAAAATTCACCACTGTCACTTCTCTTCTCGCGATTTAATGATAATTACTTTATTGGAATATATTAATAAATAATCAATGTGGATGAGTAGTTTTGGGAATGAAAAATGATGAAATGTGATAGGGTGGTAAATTTTGAAGCTAAATTGAACTGCAAATATGGAAAATTTGAAGATTTGTGGCCCAATAGAGATTGCTCATCATTTAAAATTCGATAGATAATATTTATCTAAAAAATTTAATTTCTTATAGTTATTGATATATGTTCAAAATTTGAATAATCTTTAAGAATGAGAAGAAGGCTCAACAACTTTAATGACATGTTTATTATGCTTAACTAGATTAAATTGATGAAAACTTTACGTCATAGCTTTCTTTCTTTTGGATCACATATAATTTAACGTTCGAAAATACTCAAGTTGGATTCATTTAGATCAAGTGTGCTATTGGGTTTTTTGATAGCCAAAAAATCCGGACGATGATGAAAAACAGTTGGCCGAAATTTCTCGACACCATAAACTTGATTTTGATACCCAATAAATCCGGATCGAAAATTTATCGACACCACTTAGTTGACCCGAATACTACCAACACTTTTGGAAGGTCCAAGATGGAGATGGATTGGTGGTTGTAATTGGTTTGTGGTTTTGGATTATTGTTAGTTCCATTTACCTTGTTGTTTAGTTGGCCCAATCAATTAGTTCTTTGGCCCAATAATATGTGACCTAATCCATTTAAATATATATCCATCCCTCCCAAACCGTGTTTTTGAGTGGTGCAATTGTGTGTGAAGAGAGAGGATAGCCGTTCTTGGTGTTTTGAGTGAAACCATTGCTTCCTTCTAATCTTCCTTCCTTTGTGGTTAATTGCATCCACCATTATTGATCATTTGTGGATTAATAGAAGAGTGAGACTTGTGGAAACCGAGTGTAGGAATTTTTTGGGTCGAGCTTGCGCATGTGGTGTCGATTGTAGTTGTTTCTGAGCCCGGAAATTAAAGTTTGGAGCACCAAAAACTCACATTTGGTATCAGAGCTGGTTGGTGGTGAATTTTCGGCCAGAAATCGACCAGAAAAGCAGCAGAAACCGGCAGAAAAAATTGTCCAGAATTTTTCAAAGAAAATCGGACCTGCAACCTCATTTTCTGGCCAAACCAGTGGTCATTTGAAAAATCCAATACCACTGGGAGGATCAGCAGGTGGAGGAGGTGCTGGGTGGCCAGAGCGTGAAGCCCACGCGCAGAGATGGTGGCAGCGCGTGCGGGATCCTCCGGCCAAACTTTCTTCATGCAGTTTTCTCATTTTGATTTCCTGAACATGTTGATATTATTGGTTTAGTGTTTCAGATTAAGCGGGAAAAGTTGGACGATTTTGCCCCTGCTCGATCAGATTTCAATTTTGCATTCTATCGATTGCTGCAAACTTTAAGGGGAATAGTGGTGGCCTTAAAGTGTTAAAATTTTATTTCTCGTAATTTACGGATTCAGATAGGTCCGCTCTGGTAAATTGGCTTATCCCATTTAAATTTCAGCATTAGCGCGTCATTGTATGGGATAACATTAAGATTGGGGTTACCGTGAAGGGGTAACCATTGTTCGTGCTAGGAATTAAATTTTTTTTTTTTAATTGTTGAATTTTAATGCAAGTTGGTAATTGATTTTGTGTTGTAACTGCGGTTTAGTCTCTGTGTGAGATTGTATTGCATGGAAATTTAAATTTTGTTGACATACCTTCGTGTTGCATTGATTATTCTGTTATAACACCTAGATTTGACCCGTTCGAACATTCCATTGATCTAATATCGTGAATCTTACGAAATCCTGTGAATCTAGAATGGTGTATATTGTTGCCTTAGGATTACTTTGTGTGATCTATTTGTGCACCCTTTTGTTATTCTTTTTTCAAAATGTCTTCACATTTCGAAATTGGAATTTTTAATGGAAAAGGGGATTTTTC
>CAIGRP010130035.1:0-15197 GCA_903798385.1 Fraxinus cuspidata
GGCGAGGAGTGAGGCTAAGGAGGCTGATGTGAAGAGGACTGAGGCTGAAGTGAAGCTTGACTCTGCTGAAATACAAGTAAATTGCTTGAATCATGAACTTCACGAGTCAGTTTCCCAAGTGGTTGCTCTTACGAAGTGAATCGACCGGTCCAATGATTGCCTCTGAAGCCTTGGAAGGGACAAATAAGGATAGGGCCAAATTCAGGATGCTTACGAAGCTCAAAAATAGGAGATTGAGTCTCTTAAGGCCAAAGTGAAATCAGCTGGTGAAGTGGCGATCGAAAACTACATCGATAACTTCGATCAAACGAAGGAATACGACATCTTTGCCAACTACTGGGCTTCATGGAGTGCCCAACAGATGATATCTCATTTGAGGGAGGTACATCTAGATCTTAACATCGAATTTCTTGAAGAAGAGTTTGACGGTCCTGCTGGAGGCCGTCCAGACACCGAGGTCGAGGAGAAAGCCCCACTGGAGGAGGCGGGAGAAGGGGTAATAGTAAACATAGATCCTTAGGGTTTTTTTTTGTAGTGGCTTCGGCCTCGACCTTTTCATTAATAAATTTATTGGTTTACCAAGTATTTTTGCCCCACCTGAAACCTTAAAGTGATTACTTTCTCTTAATTTAATTAAGAAAATGGAAGAAGCCAATGAATTATCAAGTGTAAACACTTCGTTATGGCTTAACCACTTAAGAAAATGGAAGAAGCCAATGAATAATCGTGTAAACACTTCGTCATAGCTTAACCACTTAAGAAAATGGAAGAAGCTAATGAATCATCAAGTGTAAACACTTCGTTATAGCTTAACCACTTAAGAAAATGGAAGAAGTCAGTGAAGTGAATATCCTTGGTGGAAGTGGCCCCTTGGGGGCGTATTCACCTCATAAAGGGGTAAATGTGTGTGAACACTGTTGATTCACTTAATCAGGAGCGGCACCCGCACCTCTCTTGATGAAGTGAATGTCCTCGGTTCAGGTGGCCTCTTGGGGGCGTATTCACCTCGTGAAGGAGTAAATGTGTATTAATAATGTTGACTCGCTTAACTAGGAGTGGCACCCGCACCTCTCCTGATGAAGTGAGTATCCTTGGTGGAGGTGGCCCCTTGGGGGCGTATTCACCTCTTGAAGGAGTAAATGTGTATGAACACTGTTGACTCGCTTAACCAGGAGTGACACCTACACCTCTTTTGATGAAGTGGGTATCCCTGGTGGAGAAGAAATGGGAGTTTATTTATTTGTGAACGACATTTACAGGATAACATCTACGACTTCCCTCCTGATAATATTTCCTCAAGTGTTCGATGTTCCAGGGGTGAGGCATTATCTTGCCGTCCAGGCTGTCGATCCTGTACGTGCCGGGTCGCACCTCCTCAATGACGCGGTATGGGTTTTCCCAATTTGACCCCAACGTTCCCTACCTGGCTCCTTTGATGATGGGAATACTCATCTAAGCACCAGATCCCCCACGCGAAAGATCCTCCTTTTTACTTTGGCGTTGTAGTATTACATCATCTTGCATTGGTAGGAAACGAGTTTCACTTGGAAATCATCCCTTCTTTCTTGGAGGAGCTCCAGGTCAAACCTACTTAGCTCACCATTAGTAATTTCGTTGAAGTGTATGCGGCGAGGTGAAGGTACCCTGACCTCCACTAGGCTCATGGCTTCGGCCCCATATGCCATGGAGAAAGGGCTTTCCTCAGTGGCAGTTCTGGAAGTGGTTAGTATGGCCCAGAGAACTTGGGGAAGCTTGTCGACCCATGCTCCCTTAGAGGCATCAAATTTTCTCTTCAGGGTAAGCTTGATGGTCTTATTGACTGCCTCTACCTGACTATTAGCTTGGGAATGATGTGGCATTGAGAAATGCTTTTTGATTCCGAGGTCGTTGCACAAGTCCCCGATTTTCTTATATCAAATTATTTGCCATTGTCCGAAACCACGAAATGGGGATATACCAAACCTGCATATAATGTTTTTCCAGAAAATTTTGGAAGTGTTCGCTTTGGTGATTTTGGCCAAGGGCTCTGCTTCGACCCATTTTGTAAAGTAGTCGATTGCAACGATGGCGAAGTAAGCATTTTCTCTTCCCTTTGGAAATGGCCCAATAAAATCGACCCCCTATTTGTGAATGTCCAAGGGCTTGACACGATTGTGAGTTCTTGGGAAGGCTGTCTTTGGAAGTTGGAAAACCCTGGCATTTGTCACATTTTCATACAAAGTGAATTGAGTCCCTATTCAAGGTAGGCCAGTAATATCCCTGCCTAAGCACATTGTGAGCTAGGGCAAGTCCTCCGGAGTGATTGCCATAGATGCCCTCATGGATTTCTCTTAGGATGTAATTCACTTTTTCGCCTCCAATGCACCTGAGGAGAGGCGAGGAGAAACCTCGTTTATATAGAACATCTGGAGGATAAAGTGAGCGGCCCTCCTCCGGAATCAACGAGCTTCGATTTCGTCGTCTGGCAAGGCCTGCACTTTGAGAAAAGCAATGATTGGTTGTACCCACAGAGGGGTACCTTCTGTCCACATCACTTCTTCCTTCCTCGTAATGGACGGTTCAGCCAGGTGTTCAATGAGAACTACCTTAAGGAGTTCAGAATCCTTACTGCTGGCCAGCTTTGAAAGAGCGTCAGCATGGGAGTTCTCCAGGTAGGGTACTTGCATTAGTTCAAACCTTTCAAAGTGGGGCAGTATCGGAGGCTACGTCGAATGCACAGTTCATGGGATTCAACCTCATCCTGTACTTCGTCATAATCTGGAAGGCTTCGTCTAGGTGTTTCACACGTCTTTTGGCTTGGAGGCTTTTAACAAGCATATCGTCGACGTAGCCCTCCACCGTTTTTTCGAGCTGATCAGCAAACATTTTGTTCACCAACCTTTAATAGGTGGCCCCGACATTTTTTAGTCCAAAGGGCATCGCCTTGTAACAGTACAATCCTCTATCTGTTATGAATGAAGTGTTGTCCTCGTCCCCCAAAAGTTGACAGCACCAATCTGTTGACCTCGAAAAGTTGTTCCGACAAGTAGCCAACAGAACTAGATTCCACGTAAGCTCCTTCTTGCATACAGTAACACCGTTAGTCACTCGTGGCCTTTTCCAGTGGGGGTGGAAGCGGCTGCGAGTGCTCTGACGGTCAAGTCAGTGTTTCAGTTAAACTGGAAAAATGTCGCCGGGAGATAAGTCAATCACCGGGACGTGGGTAAGAGTATGCAAATATAATAAAAGGCTATTTTAAGAAAACTCAAAATACCAAAGTTTCAGGTTCCAACCCCTTCTTACCATTGTGTGGGGGTATTTATACTACTGAATGGAAGAGGAGAACCATTAGATAAGGGGATACGTGGCTTCAGATCCCGGCTGGACCGTTCTTTAGTAGGTATCAATCTGTCAATCGATAGGTTGGCTGACATTAAATGATTTGACACAACACTTGAGTTGACCGTTTGTAGCCTGCCACACGTCCCATCAATCAATCAAGGATTCGATTTTGGATAGATTTCCTAGGTAGAGGTGTGGTGAGGCGATTTGTGGAATGTAGTGAATACGGAGTATGGGCCTTTGCATCCGTCGTGAATGCGGGTAAGTTCGGTTTTTTTAAGAGAGGGAGCGGTTGTGTTTTCAGTTCGGATTCATTGTATCAGTTCGTCCACGTGAATTCAGTTCGGACACCTCATCCTATCACGTAACATCAAATCAGTTTGGTCAATACGTGGCAGATGAGGTGGAGGGTCCCAGGAGGCCCGTAACAATAACGATATGCCCTATGTGAATCTTTGAGTGCTCACAAAAACTCGTGCATTCTTGTATGTTCGCATCCATCATAGAGATATAATCGGATCACATATTAGAGTATGTTTGACTTTACTATATAAAGACCGTTAAATAATCTAGGAGCATTGATTTTTCAATATTTCAATCGTGCGTTGAAGTGTAGAACTAAGTTTAAAAAGTGTATTACATAGAAATTCGTGATCCTAATACATTCATCATATATTGAAAAAACTTCAATTTGCATTTGACATTAATTTCATTCAGTCATGATAAAGCATTCATAATCGCATCCGCATCAGTAACTTAGTTATAAATTCAATTAAAACAAACATTTTCATTTTATTGTCTTGGTTAAGGTCAAAATAATTCGAAGTAGAACTAATCAATTAAAACAAACACTTTCATTTTATTGTCTTGGTTAAGGTCAAAATAATTCGAAGTAGAACTAATCAATCCTTGCGGAACGATGATCAGACTTAAAAAGTCATTTTATTACTTATTAACGAACTGTAAACTTGCGTGTGTTTTATTCGAAATATATTTTCGCGAACAGCTATCGATAATGATTTTTTATTTAATTTAGGGTCTTTGGGCTATTTAGGCTGGGTTAATTATACAAAAACGAAAAGAGATGAGTAAAAAGTTTTGTTGGTCACTAAACTTTGAATGTTGTCTCGTTGTGGTCACTGAATTTCCTTATGCTACTAAATGGTCACTCAACTTACCAAAAGTTATTTCCATCCCTCACTTTGCAAGATTCCCCTTCAATGGTTGCTGATATGGAATGATGCAACTTATTTGGAAACAGACGGCGTTTCACTCCTGCCACGACAGAGTCGTGTTTCTTGAAAACGAACGATTTTAGCCACCTTAAAATCTCAAAATGGTTTCATCCGCAGACGTACCCTAATTTATTAAGCCCCAAATCACAAATGCCAGAGAACCTTAAAACATGATTTTCCATAATTGATCATCTATCAATGTACACAATCCCCAAATTCAGGTGATTCATGAACCAAATACGAACCCCTAATTCCTTGATCAAATCTTCAATGCTGCCAACCAATTTGGACAAGAGCAGCTGAAGGAGGTTCAAATTTTTATGCATGGAGGGATAAGATGGAGGTATAGTCATTGATTTGAAGTACTGAACAATTTTTCATATGCTAGTTTGGATTTTGAAATGTGCTTTTAAGACTTCGAATTTTGTAGTGATGAAGGTGTGATTTTAAGAGTTTTAGCTTCTACTTTGTTGCATACATTATATACCTCTATGTACATATAACTTGTGTATTTTTTGTGATTTTATCCAGAAACTAATATGGCTTGTTGTACCACACTTTATAATGCAAATTTCTGTTGATATACTAAAATTAATGTGAGTGCTTGCTATTGTTCATTATACTATAATTACTAAAATTGCTGGTGAGTTTTGTTTTTCCACATTGTGACTTAATGTAATTATTTTCTTGAATTTATGTATGTACATCATCGTTTTTTTATCTGTTGTGTTAATTTTCTTATGTGATTCTGGTTAATTTCAAAAAAGATTGGGTCAAACTTGAATTAGAACCAGTTGAACAGAAAATCAACGTAGTAGTTAACGAACAAGTGATAAAAAAATTAAGTTCATTTTCTTAAATTCTTCAGTGAATTTTCTCTGTTTTATGGAGCATTATATGATGTGTTTATGCTGTAATCTAGGGAGAAATGGTCTCATTAAGATGTACGGGATCGTCTTCGAACCAAAACTTAGTTAAAGAACAGCCCATGTGGTACATGCCTACTCCCATGGTTGCCAGAAAAAGTAGCAGAAATCTGCTTAGGTGATGACCTATATAAACCTACGGGCGGAACATCAAATGAAAGAAATTAATGGTTTTTTATTGCTAGTATTGGTACTGGTGGATTGGACATTAGAACATGAATGTGCATAACGGGTGTAAATTGCATATTTCTTTTTGCTATGGAAACTTATACGCTATCTTGGTAGAATATAAATGTTTATGCAAAAACATGTTTGGATTGAAACATACCTTTGGTAACCAATACTTTTTTTCCAGTTGGGATACACTTTTAAAAATTATATTGTGTCTGTTTTATATGGTGTTTTATAGTAAATGGTTATTCCCCAAATTATACAAGCATACAAGCCTGGCAACAGAAATTAATCAATGCTTGAAGTTTCATTTAACTTAGTATTCTCAAATATGCAAGGAACTATCATAATATTTGAATCATATATGGAAGTGGAGCTCAAGATACTTTGTTTACTCTTGGCATTTAACATTGCCTACGACTCAAATATGGAACCTGAGCTAAAGATACAACTCCATGTAAATGAATATTCTCAGAGCCATTGGTTTTATCCAGACAATTGGACAGAATATTGTTAGATTGTAGCATGATATGTATTCAATTAGACGAAGATGAGAGAATTGTAATGCATTACAATGCTGCGTGGATTCATTAACAGTCTTCATGCCAAGTCTAAAATTAGAGTCATGTATGTAGTCACGCATGAAATCCTCTTCATCCATCTGAGCAGAATTGTAATGCACGCTGGAAGTCAAAGTTACTAGTGATCTGTGGTCGGTCATATGGTGGTTACCCCAAACCAATCAATGCCTGAAGTGCCTCACATTGGTGAAAAAAGATAATGCATATTTGTTACAGCAACATAAAATCTCATAATACAAATTCGTCAACTGAAATGCGTTAATTTCTTAAACCATTAAGCATGTGCATATATAATGCTAAAAGGTTGAATAAATTAAAATGTAATGTTATGATTATAATAACACTTCTTTGCATACAATATTTTTTGTCCACGTCCTATGATTTTTTTTTTCTTCTTTTACAAAGACTTTTGTTGTTTGCATTGAAATTTCACTAGAAAGTGTGACATATAACTACGCATGAGAGAATATATATTCAGGAAGGTATTTCAATAGTAAGCAATGTTTGTCTTTTAGCCTTGTATCATTGCAAAGTATAGATATATTGGAAATTGTTTCCTCTTGAATTTGAATGTATATCCTTCATCTTTTGCTAGAATTAATGGGATATTGTTTTGCAGCATGTTGTCCAACAATTACTTCTGCATGAATAATATGTCTTTTGAAATTAAGACAAATCATTCTTGTTCCAATGCAAAGACCGTTGGATATAGGGATGACAAAAAGCTCTCCGGCTCAGGCTTTGCTCGGAAAAAGCCCGAGCCGTGCCCGGGCAGAGCCCCATTTTGGGGCATAACCAAACTTTGGTTCATTGTCTGTTGTCTTGTTGATCTTAGGACAACAAATAGTATTTGGCGAAAATCTCTTTCAAATACAAATATTGTTGATTTATTAGTCTGGAGTAAATATTGAATCTTAAATTGACGGTTTTGCATCTTGGCATTATTGATGCTGCTACACTTGAAGTTGTTATCACAAGTGCTATAATTTTTTGCGATCGAACCCTTGCTAGTAAAAAGGTTTTTCTTGTACAGTCAGGTCCATCGACAAAAACCACACCTCTGTTTCTACTGTTCCTTCTTTTGAGTATAACATCAAAAGTATATTTTTGATCTAGATTTAGAAATGATACTGCTTAAATATCAACATTTGAAACTTCGATGGAGTGTTCATCTAAAATTTCCGTTGCATTATGTTCATTGTTATGTATCAATAAGTTGAGGTAAGTCATATGCTGGTTATATAGTTATGTGCATTTTAATTTGAAAGTTTGCCTAATATCGAATTAAACATATTTAATTCATTTCGATTTGATTCGATTCGATTCTATTTGAATAGATTCTATATCATTGGAGACGTGCACATATTTTCTAATAATCATGTGAAAACCAAAAGGTGATAAAAATCATAAAAATAATTGGTAAGAACTTAAAATCAAAAGCTAGTTCTAAATTCTATTCCCTAGACAAATTATGAAACAAAAATACACAATTTTCTTGACAGTTACCTTGATTTAATTTATAAAAATAATTTTTTTGAGAAGAAGAGATCGTGAGAGTGACAGAAAAGATGATGTGGGGGGTGGGAGGTGGGGGAAGTAAATATAGGAAATGAAAATTGATAGGTCATATGTAATAAAAAATTTGGTAGGATTCGTCACATTCAAGTACTTCTCTACTCTATAGACATTCATCGAAAAAACTGGTGGATGCCGACCTAACCCTAGAAAAACATTCTTGAAATGGCAAAGAAAATGATGTTGCAGAAGATTAATAGCATTTTATATTTAATATATTAATTATATTATTAATTCAGAATGAATTAGGAAGCTGTTTTATGTATGAATTAATTAATAATTTTTATTTGGCTTTATAATTAGGTTGGATTGGAGGATGAGTTCATAATCTATGCCATTTTATATTTTCATCATTAATATTTTAATTTAATTTTACAAATCAAAATTGAAATTTTTTGACCGTACATATTAGTGATTTTAATAATAGATTGGATTGGAAAAAAAAATCACTATCGAAATGTTTTGGTTTCATGGTATATAATAATAATTTTTTAATTGCATACAATAATGCTAATTTCTTAAATGCATATAATAATTCTTATTGTTGAAACTTTTTTTATTATTATACTAATTATTTTTAAGACTTTTTCATTGCATGTAATAATGCTTCTTGTTGAATTATTTTTTCAGTTGTATAAATTATTGATTTTTTATGAAAGCAATAATATTAATACCTAGTAATAATTGTATTTAGTGGTGTAGAAGTTAATTTTTGTTGAAAATAAATTAAATTTTATATTAATGACATATATAAAATTAAATGGGTATCAGATGAGGGTATATTGGACATATAGCAAAATATATAAGGATAAAATTGGTATTTAAAAGTTTTACCTCAATCCATTCTTGTTAAATAGAGTAAATTAATTGCTTGTTTTAGTATTGAGACGTTCACAATACGGTTAGAACACTGCATAATTAATACACAGATAATAGATTTTAGGAATAATATGCATGGCTTGTGTAATCTTATTGATAATCGTGTGATTTAATGTGTGCTATGTATATAAATTCGGACGAAAAATAAGTTCGAGTCGTGTTTAGAATAAAGTTAACTTATTTTGAAAAAGATATATTTATCAATTGTCATGAATGCATGAATAACACTAAACTACATTGTTGAGAATTGGAAATAGGTGGCAATAGGTGGATTTGAAAACTCAATACAATCATTCCATAGAAGTTTACAAACCAAACTTTTACATAGATGTGAATTGGTATTGGGATATGTAGAAGGTGACATCAATAGCCGTTAATTTTAACATCCTAGTCAGCAAATTTTGTTGTGTTGTCTAACATCGTATAAATAGAGTGACTTAATGTTGTTAAATCGAAATTCATTCACTTGTTGCTGACAATTGAAGACTAGTCTCCTTGTTGCTAGTGGGATATAAGCTTGGTGATCGCAGGTAAAATTGACCAATGAATTAAGGATTTTGAGAGGGTTTTCCGGCTAATGGCTAAGGTTTATGACTAAGAAATTTTCAGTTGGATATGAATGTACCTCAAGTGTAGGGACATACATGAAAGTTGTATTTTGTGTTCGAAAGGAGTGATTGACGAGTTTGCATCTCATGTTTATTCAGATTAAAAAAAAAAAGAAGAAGAAGAAGAAATAAATTGTGTTAAAAATATGGTAAACAACATCAATTGCAAATTTGAAGCTAATCATTGGACATGGAAATATTGGGTTACTATTTTGCTTTGCTCTAAGAAATCCAGCATTATTATAGGCATGTCTGAGTCCTATTTTTTTTTTTTTTAATAATGAGTTTTGTAATAGTAATTTTTTGGAGAACATGTTGATTAAAAAGTAGAATTTTTTTTGAGTTTACATATAAAATTATTTTTTTTGGAAGAAATGTGTGGTTAAAAAGCAGAAAAAAATAATTTTACTAATTTGGCATATTTTTGGCAAATATAGCTTGCTTGCATCAATAATTAAAGCCTCGTTTGTGGCATTGCTTTTATTATTATCTTTGCTTCATGTAGAAGAGATTTTGAAGGAAATTACATTAACTTTTGTTTGTAAATTAATTTTTTAAAGAGCTTTTTATTTCGAAAGTGCTTTTATAGGAAGTCACATTTGTCCAACTTCCCCTAAAAACTATTATAACGGGAAGAAACACTTTCATAAAATTAGCCAAATGAATCTAAAAACAACTTTTAAATCTCAAAATCTCTTTTTGACTTTTCAAAAGTCGTGACAAACTGACCCTATGACATTTTCCTCCTTTCCAAATTTCCCTCTTATATAATAAAATGAACAAAATTCTATGTCTAGAAAGAAGAACAAAACAAAACCATTTTTAGACTATAATTTGTGTCACACCTCATTCATATAGATAACAATATACTAGCCAGTGTAGAAATACAATTGCTCACTTGACCTAGATATCCAAATTCACCCACACATTTTTTTGTTAATAAAATGAAAGTATCTTCAAAAGTATACTCGAAACCAAAGATCATAAAATCATAGTCCAACATATTTATTCTGAGGTTGTAAAACTATTTACATGCCATTTCAAAAGTCATACATGATCCCAAAAATATAATACAACTAAAGTCCACAAAATAACCCTACAGGTCGGCATTCATGTACATCAAACTTCTGAATCCCGTAAGAGCTCCACAAACAGCAATGTCTCCTAGGAGGTTCCATGCTCACCTACAACGCAAGAACTATATAAACCAATGCTAAGTAAGCAAAAATCATGTAGGTCATGAATATGAGTGATAATAGTATATGACACCATGCCATTTACTTTAAATATCATGCAAAAGATGTATCAGACTCAGATATTCGTCAAAGTCGCCTCGAAATAATTTCATTTGAAATCTTTAATTGGGCCCTTGACCCACCTACTATGCATTGGATAGAGCTTTGCACAATATAAATATCAATAATCAAATAACCAATCTGACATCGACACCGACGAGTTGACCATCCTCTTATAACCACTAGAGGCACATCCCCTAACTGCCCCTATGATCACCCAAGAAGTATCCTACCAGGCAACACCTATATTACCATATAATATTAAATACAATCCTCAATTTGATAATCTTAACACGCGCATGCGCGCGCGCACACACTATCCAGTGCTACGTCCATTCATGCCAAAATAAATTAGATGACATTAAAAATTCAAGTTACCGATTGCATTGCAAACTAGTCCAATAAATCACACTATTTCTCCAGTCCAATTATAAACGTCAACATCATCCAATTGTTGTTAACAACCTAACACTCCTTAAAATTTATTTTTTATGCTTAAGAGATAATTAATGGACATGTAAAGTTTGAATCTAAGTTAAATACACAAATAGACAGAATCTGTTTTCAGGTTTACGTCGATGTCCAAGTATTTTTCCAATCCTTTTTTACATCCTTAACTATATCAAATGAATCCCAAATTTTTACCATACTTCTATAGCACGTATATAAAGGTAATCATGCCATAAATTTGTCACAAATGAAAGGTTGACAGCTTCAAAAGCATTCCTTTTTACAGACACCAAGTCAAACAATTCTCCTCATGGCTGTTTTGAGTTTCACTTGAACTAGACTTTCAAAAATTAGATTCTAACCTATTAAATATCATTTCTATACTTCTAACTCTTGTATAAAACCATTTATATTGATAAATATAAGTTATACCTAAAGGATTACTTAAAATCAAAGGTTAAATCATAGCAATCCACATCTTTATCCAGGTTATTTTCTTTCAAATTCTTCTAATAATTGCCCCTATTTTTAACATCATAAATCATCAAAACACCTCCAACATGATCTTAATCAAGTCCAGAGGTTCAATAGGCTATAAAACTCTCAAAAAAAATAAAGACATACCTCAAAACAATGTACTAATTCAGCTGCCCAAAACTCCCAATTCCCAACTTTCTATTTTTCCTTAGCTCTTTTGCTTTCTCTTTCACTTGGAGATAACTTGAGGAAAACTTAGGGTTAAGTGATAAAGATTCTTAAGGGTTGGGGTCGTGCTTGACACTTAAGGATGAACAAATTGGTGATTAAATGACAAATATCTCCAAGCATGATGTGTTTAAGCAGGATGTGGCTTCATGCAGCCATATTTGACTTTTCATTTCTCATATTTGGATCCTTATGTGACTTATAAGATATATATCTATCCAATATAAGGTGATAAGGCTTTAGAAGACGTGATGGAGGCATTAAGATTAAAGGAATTTGATGTTAAAGTTAAATTCTGATTTTGTACCAATTCTTGGATGGTTTGTATGAAATTTAGGAATAAGATGTTACATATTCAAAGTCTTAAAGAAGTGGTAGACGTGGCTAATGCTTAAGGGTGAAAGAATTTACCATTACAAGGATAAATCAATAGGCGGGAGGTGTACTAAGCATGTGGTGGTCTTTTGGGGTTAAAATATAATTTTGTGCCTATCATTTTAGGTACAAATAAAGTATCATTGGCTTATTTTAATGTGTTTACAATCCACTTTACTTGCCCTAAAATTTTTAAATATTTTATAGAGCTAATTCCTTAACCGTTCATTCATTATCTACCCGATTGACATCCAATTCTCGACCGATTTCCACGATTTGCACCTCAATGTTTATAAAGTCATATAAACCTTATCTTANTACAATCCACTTTACTTGCCCTAAAATTTTTAAATATTTTATAGAGCTAATTCCTTAACCGTTCATTCATTATCTACCCGATTGACATCCAATTCTCGACCGATTTCCACGATTTGCACCTCAATGTTTATAAAGTCATATAAACCTTATCTTATCGCATTGTGATCATGTTACTTCATGCCTCATGTCCTGAATGTGTCAATCACCTATATGGGATTTAAGGTTATCTTAATCAATCAAATGGAGAACTTGCAACTTTGTCGATACAAATTCCGGTCTTTTCAATATTCTCATTGCTTAGCAAGTCAATCTCCAACACCCAGATTAATCTTTTTCTTTACCATAGCTCAATGTAAAATTCACCACCTAGGTCGAGGAGTAAAGGGTTAACACCATACCAAGATTTTAAAACCTCAATAATCGAGTGTTTTAAGGGAAAATAATTAAGAAAATTGATACAAATGACATTATAAATAACATGGAATGCATAAATCATATTGGCCAAATGTGATGTGAAGTTCGGGGTATTACAATTTGGTTTAGTAGTGACTTTAATGGTTAATAAGGCCCTTATTGGAAAGATCAATTTCCAAATTACAGGCTGCATAGTTGATCTCATGAATATCGAATAATATGTGTACTTTACCAAAACTTCTCCTATGCGTTTTATAGGAGTAATGTATCAAATATCAGTTCTACGTACAATTTGGAATTGAAAAGTAGCTGATCCACCATTAAAATGAGCGTAATGTTCATGGTTTTGGTCTTGCAAGAGCCATTTTCCCAGCAGAAAATGGGCCTATACCTGAGGATAACAATTCTATCGTTATACTTGAAGCTGACCTTGTTGGGATCCTTGACGACTTTGGTGTGCAATGATTTTTAATCACGTCTAACCTTAACTATATTAAATGAGAAACCAAAATTGCCTATAGCGATAGAATAGACCTTGGTAAAGAGTTCCTTAGCCTGGAATATTGTGAGATCCAGAATAATAGATTGTAGGGTCACAATTAGAATCGGAGTGGTCACCACTATACATCTTCTTCTCCGATGTTTGTGAGGCTATTAATCCGTGGAAGGCATGATCCCCTGATTCTGCGTCCAGTAACTTGGGGACTACTGTACTAGTAATTCAACTCTGAAATAATAACTTACTTGGAGTTGTAGTAGAGTTTAAAGATTAGTTAATATTATATGAATTGGGGGTAGTAAGACACCGAAAACAATAGGGGAGAAATTCTTTTCGATAAAACCACTATGGTGGTGGCCACGGTACAAAGGCGGAGCCAGGAAAAGACGTTGGGGTGGGCAAAAATTTTATTTATAAATGTTGATGTTTGGCTCACTAATAATATAATTTTGAGTAAATTAGTTTAAAAATAAATATGTTTTTAATAAATATTTCTTTTATTAACTAAATAAAATAGAGCAAGTTACTTATTCTTGTAATAATATCTATTTCATGGTCTAATAAGTAAATTTTTAACTTGTAGGTGTGAATAAATAATATATGAAAACTCATATAGATATAAAAATTTAATTGATTTTAAGCTTATTCAGACATGTAGAATCTCTTAATGCTAAAATAAATTATTTTTTTTTACTTCAATCAATAAAAATATTATTATAATGTTTATTTATTTATTAAGTAAACTATTTAAACTTAGTCAAACATACATGAACTAAAATACGTAAATTGGAAACGAGATTGTGTAGTATGAATATGCATGAAATAAATATGTAAATTTTGAAGTCTTTAACTAGTTTGGGTAATTAAACAATAGACGAGCTAGGACTGTAGTTGGCTTGACTGGGCTGTGCTGATTTTTTTTTTTTTTACATTCCACCTTGTAGTTGAGCTGAATTAGCTTTTATTGTTTACATTCCATTGCATATGGGCTGGGGACAGGCTGGACTATAGCCCAGGCCTGCCCTCCCCTACATCCGCCTTTGTCGCAGTAGTTGTAAATTTTGTGGATAGAGTTGGGTGGGGATAGAATATGTAAAGAAGGTGGTGCATTTTTTTCATATTTTTTATTTATCATTTTGTATTTTTTTTCCTTAATTTTTCCCTTCTCCTTTTTAACTCGTGTTTAGTTGGGATAAAATTTAATTTTATAGTAAATTTTTATAAAATTTTTTGAAATATGTAGTTGAAAATTTACAAAAAAAATAGTGAGTTTCGTAAATTGTATGGTTCAAAATGAATTTTTAAAATTGGTGGCCAATAAAGTTTTCATTTTAAGTATTTGTTGAGCCCAATTTTTAAACCAAAATGCATTTAGAATAATATTTTATTAAAAAATGTGTAGTTAAAAAATAAGAAATTTTTTTAAATTTGTATGTAAAATTATTTTATAGGAAATGTATGATTAAAAAAATTTTTTCGAAAACATAGAGACCAAACATAAGCTAAACAAGATAATATTAAAATTTATTTTTATCCTTCTTTACAGTAAAAAATTGCAGTCATGGTACCAAATCTTTTATTTAGTAGCAGACTTTACCAAAATCTTTCATTTGTGTCATCCATGGTACCAAAACTTTTAAAATGTCGCACTGAAGTCCAAATTGGTGATTTCTGATAGTTTGATCGTTAGTTGACCAAAGAATTAATATTGACCATAATTTTGACTAATTCTAAAAGAATAAAATAGTAACTTTACATTTGCAACAATAAATGCAATTAAAATCTATAAATAATGGAGGTTTTCTTGAAGATATGATTTTGGGGTTTTGTAGAGATAGTGTAATA
>CAIGRP010130036.1:0-10151 GCA_903798385.1 Fraxinus cuspidata
GTATTCCTTTAAGTTATCTTTTCAACGCACTTTTAATCATCTCAATCAAATATCGGATGAGAAATTTATGAAAAAAATAATAACTATTGAATTAAGAAAAAATATGCAAGCGCGAAGACAACTTTCCTTATTCGATTGGAACTCTTTTGAAAATCAATTTGGACTTGATTTTTAACTAATTTTCGACTCCTATAAATACCTAACAACAGAATACATTAGGAAAGCCTCTCATATATTATTATTCGTCAATTACATCAATTAAAGATAGGCAAATTCATTGATTTTATGAGAAATTTAAAGGCAATTTAAAGATTTCATCAAATCGAAGAATCAACCCTGATTTTTAGGTAAAGAAGAGAATGTGCAATTGGAGATTCATCAAGAAATCGTTGAAGAGATTCAAGATTTCAAAATCCACCTTCATCTTCTAAATTTATTAATAATTCGGGTTATGTTCTTCCAATTAAACATATTTTCTTGTAATTTTGTAATGTTATGTTAATTTTCCAATTAATAAGATATTGATGAACCCTTATTATAAAGTTTTTATAAATTCAATAATTTGACGCACAATATATATTTATTGTTGGGTGATTTTTATAGAATTTTATGACTTTTCAATTATTTGATCACCAATTAGATTGATTGTGAATTCTTTTGATTTTGAGATAAACAATATGATAGATAGCACTTTATAACAATTATTGTAAAATTCGATAAGAAATAGAGATATATCGCCGTGCTTTGTATGATTTCTATAAATATAAATTTTCATATTCGCAACTTTCCTAAAGATATAAAAGGTCACATGAGATGATATATTTAATTTACATCGAGAGATGCTTTTAATTAAATTAGGAACATTGATCAACAAGAATGTTCACATATTATCATATTATTGAGTTGTATTGAAGCAACTTAATAAGATAGATTCAATGTTTTAGTAATATCACATTGAAATTTACAAAACATTTATCAATTGCTCAATAGAATAGTTAGTTTAATTAGTTAATTTAACATAAATTCTTCAACAAAAATTTGATATTCAATTAAAGTCAACATGAATTGATATTAGATTAAGTATGTAGTCTTTGTTGGAACGATACTTTATTCTCCACTTTATTACTTATTTGCGACATCGTACATTTGTAAGAAGTCAAACAATCGGAGAGAAATAATTAGGAAATGGTATGAGAGAGAGAGAGAGAGATGACCGTTTGAAAATTCGTAAGTGAACGAGATCGTGATCAATTAATATAGTAGTGTGTAGAGTGTCGAATCCACGAATACTACGTGTTTTATCGAATTAAAGTTAATAATACCCTTAATTGAATATCAATAATAATTTGTAATAAATTTATGTCTAATTATCACGTACTATAAATCGAAATAAAAGTTTATCAATTTTTTTAGATGCATTGCTAAAATATAGAATCCTCATTGTTAATTCATTTTCAGTACAACAATTAAATGACTCTTTGTTTTCATGCGAGTTGGTCAAAATTCCAAATTTATTTAATAACTTCTCTCGATAGCAATTTAATATAGTCGTATATGTGATCTTTCTTTATATCTATAAAAGATATCAACATATAAGAAAGTATTAAACGACTTAGAACATCTAAAAAACCATGCGAAGCATAAATGTATATCTCTATCTTCTATCGAATATCACAATACTTATTACTACGTGCATAAACGAGCTAGAATATCTAAAAATCCATGAGAAGCATATATGTATATCTCTATATTCTATCGAACCTTACAATACTTATTACTACATGCTAACAATCCTATTATCTCTCTCGATAATAAAATTCACAAACAATTCAACTAATGACCAGTTAATTGAAAAGCAAGCTAAACAATAATAAACATACACACATTTAAACAAATTAACGTCAAAATAATTAATTAATACTAAACATTTCAAAACAAGAGTTTTTCTATATCTTAGCAATGTAAAAATTTAGCCTAGCATAATATTGAAATTAAACAAATAAAAAGTGGAACGACATCACCGAAAATTGACGGAACGTGAACAAATCTGGAACTGCCTCTGTTTCCATGTGTATATGTGTGTCTATATCAATTATGCATCCTCTGTTTGCACGTATCTTTCAATCTCTCTTGCTGCCAATTTGTGTTTATAATATTAATTCCACAATAGCTTCTCTCTCTGTCTCAATAAGCTTCAACCGTAGTTTTCCCTTTTTTTTCTCTCCAGCTCTCTCTGCCTAGCTACAATTTTTTTTTTCTGTCTTTTCCCTCTTTTTTTTTTCCCTTCATGCGCGTGCGTGTGTGTAACATAAACCACCAATATTTTAATATAACTAAAAGTCCAAGTTGAAACCCAATTAATTGAATGCCCAATTAAATTAATGCTTTCTTCAAAGTCCTCAATTCTTTCATATAATACAAGTTAGTCCTTGTACTTTAAATTTTGCCATTTCTCTCCAGCTTTTGCTTCTTTCCTTCATTACTTTTTCATTCATAGAGTTTCACCTATTAAACATAAATACAATAATTTAGAATATATTTTGACAAAAGAACTAACAAATATCGTTATTTTAGGTTACAAATAAGTGTAAGAATATATATATATATATATAGAGGGGGAGAGAGAGAGTGAGTGAATGAAAAGTGTAAAGCGTAAGAAAGACAAAGTATGAGGTGAGAGTAGTGGCGGACCCAGGATTTCGAGTCAGCACGGGCGACTGTGGATCGTCGACCGTTGTCAGCAATAAAATATTAAGACCCCCATTTGATGCCCTTTTTTTAACATAGATAATTTTGTTGTAAAAATTAATAATATTTAGCAAATGATATTGTAGCCAAGGTTTGTATAATTAAAAGGAAGAGCGCAGGNTCAGCACGGGCGACTGTGGATCGTCGACCGTTGTCAGCAATAAAATATTAAGACCCCCATTTGATGCCCTTTTTTTAACATAGATAATTTTGTTGTAAAAATTAATAATATTCACAAAATGATATTGATGCCAAGTTTTGTATAATTTAAAAGAAGAGCACGGGTTCAAATTTTTATAATTGTATTAAAATCGTTAAAATGTAACATGTATTTGGTAAATTTAGTATCAAATTCCATAAGTGCCACAACGGTCAAGCGTTCATTATCTTTCGAAGAGGTCATGGTTTCGAATCTCTCCATTATTCCATTTAAATTTGGTAAAAATTGTAGAATTTAACATATTTTACAATAAAATTGTTGGGAAATGGATTCGAAACTAGGACCTCTCTTGTGCATATACAAGTTCTAGCCAACTGATATACAAGAAATATATGAAAATAAAAGAACTTACTAGGTATATAATATGAAAAGTTTATTCATTGTAAAAAAAAAAAAAAACTGTTCCGATGAATCCAGCACGTGCGGCATCCGGGGCTCGTCGGCTGCTGGGTTCGCCACTGGGTGAGAGAAGCAATATTTAAATTATATATATATTAGAATACGTTATTGTTGAGGGAAATATCTAACTTAACTAATTTTTCTAAATTTCTTTTGTAATTCCTAAAAATATATATTAGTATTATCTATCACCTAATTTTTGAAATAACTTTGTAATTTTGTTAGAAGCGAAATGCATATTTAAAGCATTGTATTTATGTATTTTCCCCTTAAATCTTAGCACAAATTCTTAACTTTTCACTCGAAGGCCCAATTGATCATTTTGGATGGTTTTCATTCAATTTTGCTATTAAAAGAGTCAAAAACTGATATAAAGGCTAAAATGTTTTTATTTTAGTTAAAGAAATAAAATAGAATAAGCAAAAAATAAAAATAAAAAAAATATTAGACAAAAAGAACCTTCCAACATACTTAACACTTGATTGTCCACGCATTGGACATCAATATCATATGGATTGAAAATCTTCTTATATCTATTAAATTATCTATCACGACGTCATCTTGACAGAGTCTTTATTAGTTCGCATTAGAGAGGATATTTCAAAGACCTTCTGTTTCGCTTAAATAACAATTTTTTAAAAATAATCAATGGGTTGCATTGAAAATGCTCTTATGAGATTGAATAGTAGGATGGGTTTTCTCTCTTTTTTTGTCATATTTCTAGTTTTTCTTTTTCACTAATTTAATTAAAAATAATGTAATTGCAGTCTTTTTATCAAACGTTTGACTCTTTTAAGGGTAAATTGGATGGAAATCATCCAAAAGAACTAATTCTGTCATTATGTGAAAAGCTAGGGATGGGATCATTTAGCAACAACCCCATAAGCTAGGGACAATTTGTGCCAATTTCTTCTTCCAAGTAAGAAATACATCCTTAACACTTTATTTTCTAAAATCCTTAATTTTTTGTTGGCTTCAAGATTACAATTTGAAAAAAAAAAAAAAAATTCTTGTTACCGGAATTTCACATTCTCTCAAATGTAAAATGCTCTATGAATTTCTGATTCATGCTCTCAATTAATGATAAATACACATATATTTATTTTGATTCAATCCGACCTAAATATTTGAATTAAGCTATTTCTTAATGCAAACTAGACATGCTTATATTAAAATATTTTCACATAATTATGATAAGTTTTATAATATATGCATTCGTATAATTATAATACACGTATATCTCTTCCAATGGGTTGAGGTAGAATTCACTTAAGCCTTGAGATAATGCAAACTAGCCAAATGTATATCAAGAAAATTATGCAGTTTTGAGAGTCTACTATTCACACTCTTATCATTACAATGCACATAAATTTATTTCCCCATATCAATATACGTACACAAGATTAGTATGAGTTTGTTATTCAAATAGATGAATAAATACGAATACACTTGTATTTCTGCTTTGGAATCGAGTAGTAAATTAAATATAACTATTCACCACGGCCCTTCACTAATGCAAAATTAGGTAGGAAACGACAAAATAAGTGTCAAGAAATAATCTCATTAAATATTCCAACTCGATATTACCTAACGCTCAAAAAGGACAAAATAATACTAATCAATATTTATTATGTTTGGGTACTAACATGTTTAGCTGAGCGTCAAAAGTTTATTTATAAGTAAATAAGTATTATTTAAATGAATAATGTTTTATTGATTAGAATTTAATTAAATAAGTTATTCATTTGGACAGTATTGAAAAAGTTACTTAGAATTTTTTTTAATATAAATTGTTTTTAATGACCATTTATGAAAATATATCAAGTTCTGAAAAGTAGGGATAATATGAGTAGTTGTGAGCATTTTTTTTTTCAAAGAATAAGACCAAGTTGATTTTTATTGAAAATTATAGAAATTGAACCAGGGTTCTATGAACTGGATTGGACCTATACAGATCAGTAATGGTTTAATTCTTTTATCAAAAATAATTGTAATGTGTTGCAAGATTTTCATTGTTTACTTTCCCAATTGCTTGTTTATTATTTTGAATACTTATTAATTAATTCATGTAAATTTTTTCAAAATTATGATTAAATTGAAATATTATTACCAATTATTTTTTAACATATTTAAAAATTGAATTTTGTAGCTAGAATTGAGAAATAAATTACAAAATTTGATTCTCAATTTTAAAACTAAAATTTTATTCGTGAACAACTTGAATTGGCTAGTTAATTAGGCTCAATACTGGAGACACTTCTAATTCTCCCCGAATTAATTTTTTGAAAGTTTCTTACACACTCCTGCTTCGTCTAAACTCCCATCTTTTCCTCCTAAAATCCAAAAAAAAAAAAAAAANCCCTCCTCTATTTAACTTCAATTTTATTTTATTTTTCACTTATAAATATAGACCAACCCTTTTAGGCTCAGTCATTTCCCCCCTCTATCACACACATACGCCCGCCCATCCTCAAGATTTCCTCCCATTTCTTTTCATTTGAATTCATCTTAATTTGAGTTGATGGCTCCCAACCAAACACTTCCAAACATGGCGACAATCTCATCATCCATCGAAAGCTCTCTTGAAAATGGTTCCTTAAACCACCTGAAAATCAGCAGCAGCAGCGACAGCAACAGCAGCGTGTCCGTAGGCGGAAGTGGCGGTGAATCAGGTTACGGTGACTCAGATTCACCAAAAACACATCATTTCTCCAAGACCTTAGAACTCAACTCCGATATCCCGCTCCCTGAACACTGGGAGCAATTCCTTGATTTGCAGGTAAACGCCACCTTCCTTCCCCCACGAGACAATTTCTTCTAAGATCTTAAGCAGTCTTTTTTTTTCTACTTTAGCTCTTCATTTATTGCTCAAAACCATAATAGCAGATCTTGCATCTAGTTTAATTTCATTTTCCGAAAGTTCTACTTCTATTGATGGTGGATTATTTATTATCACTTCGTTTTCATCTCCATCGTACTTTTTTCTCTTCCTGGCAAAATAAAGTTTGCAGTTTGAACTGACAGATTCCTTAAAAGGACCCTCAGATCTTCAAACAAATTTTTTAGAAAAATCAAATGAAAATTTAAAGCTCTTTTTACCCAATAAATACCTGCATGGACCTATCCGATCAATTGTATTATTTTGGGCGATTTTCTTTGAACTTCATGACTATACACAAGTTTATTTTGTTACATATAATCGGTGTGCTGGCTTTCGCTTGCAGACTGGTGAAATGTATTACAAAAATTGGAACACTGGGATAAAAGTGACTGAAGATCCGAGGACCACAGCAGCGTACTGTGGAAATTTATACTCAGAAGATGAGAGCGGGTCATACGACAGTGATGGCTCTTCATCAGAATCTTGTGCTTCGTCTTCAACTAAGCGACGGAGCCATAATGGAGATCGCATCATGGAAGAGTTTAACGTACTTGTCGCTGTAGGATGCAAGAACTGTCTTATGTACTACATGGTGCCCAAGCTGCGTAAGGATTGCTCCAGATGTCATGGTCCACTCCTGCGTTTCTGATGCATCAGAAAATGCCGAATCGTTCGTCATTTCCATTTTTTTCTGTCTCTGTTCTTGCATAGATTTATTGGACTTTAAACTGTTGATGGATTATTATTTGTCTGGGTGATGATTGGACCATGGAATATCTGAAACGGGACAAAAAAGGTTACTTTTCTTGTTGAAAATCCTGTCGTTTTTTCCTAGATCTTTACAAATTTTATGGAGGCATAAATTTGTGTTATTTTGATATTTTTTTTAAGTGATGAGTAGTATAGTTCTTTTAGCTGCATGTATGTAGGTCATTATTATTAATTAACATTTAAGCAAGCAAAAGAGAATAATTAACATAATCGCCCAATTTAGTGAAACTTGAATTCAAGAGTTTCTAGTCTTGATGCATAAGCAAGGTATTTAGAGCCAATGTCTGATCCATATAAAAGTATCTTTTTAAGTTCTTATCTAAACGGTACATTCATTAAATAGATTATCTTTTCATGTGTGCATTCGAATTATAATTCATTAAATGGAGTACCTTTTTAGGTGTATTTTCGAAATGTACACTTACAAAATCAAGATAATTAAGCATGCTTAACTGGGTAGGGTATCTTTCTATGCGTGTATTTAAACGGTACACTGACAAAAAACGAGATAAGCATGCTTTTCAGATGGTGAGGAACACAACTATTATTACATGCTACCTAAAGAAAGAGGAATAAAGAAAGATTTTCATTAATTATTTAAAATTTTTTGTGATGCATAAGCTAGGTAAGGTTTGAATTTAAAGTCTATATATGATCCCCGCTTAAAAGTATTTTTTAGGTGTATATTTAAACGGTACACTCATAAAAACAATATTAGCACATGCGCTTTTAGATGGTGTCACACAAGTCGTTAGTAATTAATGGTAGCAAGAAACTCGTTATTAGCATGAAATGAAATGAAGGTTTTGAATTTAGAACATTTTTGTCTGCTTAAAAGTATCATTTTAAGTGCTTATTTGAAAATTAAGTTGTAAGTCTGCTAAACCAAAAATAGCATGATTTTAAAGGGTATTAAGGTATCATTAGAACAAATATTATTAGAACAACTATTATCATTCACTTCATATAATTTTTAACAAAAAAAGAAAAAAGAAACTAAGAAGTTAGCAATATCGAGAAAAGAAAGGAACAAAGAATAAATAAATATAAGCCCCAATGTCTATTCCGCATGTTATTCCTTAACAAGACTATGTCTTAAACCGACAATGTCCTACATATAAACTTTGGAAGGTGTTTCAATTATTTCAAGATTCTTATTTGTCCAATTTCTTTTCTATCTTCCTTGTCGGCTAAAAGAATAATGTTTTTCTAATCATGCTGCACGAATCACGATCCAAAGTCAAAACCAACTTGCATATTAGAATATTGTCTATTTGCCTAGCTTTGTTCAGATTGATTGAATGAATGGACTCTTTGCAAAGCCTATTTGTCTATTTTGTTCTAATTAATGAATGAACTGTCCACATGAACCTAAGATATTGTCAACCTTCAATGATACCAATAATTTAGTATTATACACAACTAGGTCGGAAATAATCAAGTTATATTACTACTCATCATGTTGATATCTCAAGAATAACACTAAAAACATATTTTGTCCAATATGATACTTTATATAATAATAAGATAATTTTTCGAATAGCTTTAAGTAGTGTTTGACTTTATGTCAAGCACGGTAAGAATAATGCTAAGTATTGCTTGACATATTGTTAGTAATTGACAACACATAGATCAGATTATATGTCTTTCTTTATTCTTCTTGCATTATTAAGGTCGATATAATTTTGCTTAATTTTTTTTTATATGCTCCATTAGACAAAGTTGTTGCGAAATATAGAATCGTAAGGTAATAAAAGATTAATAGAGCATCATCACATGAGAACTGGATATTAATTATATATATTTTTTTATTAAAACCCTTATGAGAACCCACGGTTTAATTTTAAGTTTTTTTTTTTCTAATTACTAACTAAATTAAGCAAGTTAATCATAATGGAACGAATGAGAACAATGTAAAAATAGATTAAGAAAATAGTTAGGAGTCCCGATTCACTAACCAAGCCTACTTATGTTCACTTTCATATATTGGCTCAATTATTGTCTTGTCGGTCAAGAAATTCAACATAAAGTATTAATGTTCATTTTTTGAGAACATATTCCTAAATATCAAAATTTCCTCTATTGATTAATATATAATTTGATAAACGTAATGCATATGAACTTACAATCGCATGAATGAGCAGAATTCTCTCAATTTATCGACAAAGTCATAAAAAATAAAACTGTGTTCTAACATGCCATCTCCAGATTTATCATGTAACAAATATTGTAACGCCCCAAATCTTAGGATTTTGATTTATTACCAAAGTTCTCTTCTTAGGTCTTTGAAATTCGAGGTTAAATTAATTTTTTTCTTATTTCGTAGATTACTGTAACATTCTAGTATAAATTTCAACAACGAAAAATAAATGGGTTAAGTTAGTTTTGGTTCATTGACGAAATGAAACTAAAATTGAGAATGGGAAAGAAGGCTAGCTTATGTTAACCGAGTTCAACCATACAACGAACTACCTATCAAGTTCAGTTGGACCATTAGATGGGTTCAGAATTTTATGAAAATTTTACGTCATTTCTCAATTTCATTCAAGTACAACATAGTACAATTTCAAAAAATTTCAACATCATTTAGGCATGCCATTGGATACTCAATTTCATGTCAAAAGTTGTTCTCAAGTACACTGAATACAAAACACGAGACATGGTATAATTATCCTATCGACCTCCAAATGACTTGATTCCAAAACCAATAGACAGATAATTTATAGGGCTTTCAAACCCTATCAGTCTCATCCAAAACTTTGCGAAATTATAAGTTGAAAAATCACTTATGTATATTACTTATAAATATAAAAAAATCATTTATACATTAAAATTTTAGGTATAAGTAAATATTTTGGTTTTTAATTTAAAAATTAACTTATATGTAAAAAATAACTTATAAGTAAAATATCACCTATGAGTAAATAAAATTCTTACAAGATATTATAAACTTTCCAAAATATAATATCATCATAATCTAACATATGGTTCCAAATATATGCATCATAGAAGGCAAATTTATCTAACAAACACAAAAGGAAATAATAAAGTTGAATATAAATTATTTTTTTGAATTTTGGAATTTTTTTGCACGAGAACAAGCACACAAAAAAGTAAAAACAGATAAAAATT
>CAIGRP010130040.1:0-20993 GCA_903798385.1 Fraxinus cuspidata
TTAGGGCAGATGGCGACTTTGTGTTAACGTAGAGCGCCCGGGGGGATGTGGTGGGCGGTCTCGTGGCAATGGTCGACCCCGTGTTGACGTAGAGCACCCGGGGGTTGTGGTAGACTACCCATCCCATGGTTCGCCACACGGGTTCCGAATCTGGTGCCCATATTTTTTAGAAACCACCCGACCAGTTAGTTATATCTCACTATACCAGTTGTCAAGGAGGGTGTCAACCCTCCTTGGCAGCATAGCAGGGTTGCAGGAGAAAATGGAAGATGAGAAGAGAGAGGGATACAGAAACAGACAAGAGAGCCCTCGAGAGAGAATTCAGGGAGAAATATGTATTTCTATTGAATATGGAAGTATTACTATTACAACAAAAGGAGAAATAATTCCTTGATATAAACTAATCTTTTATTTATATTGGTCAACAGGATGTGAGGATTTGTTGGTGGCACCTGACACTTGTTCGTATAAATCAAGATTCTTTCAAAAATCTGCTGTTCACCTCCCCTCTATACCTCTGTCATAACATAAACAAAAAACAAACATTGCCTCCATGTCTCAAAATACAATCTTCTTCTTCTTCTTCAATTTGCACACAGGATCATTTTGTGGTGATCCAACGTAGCAGAAACTTCCATCATGGATCGCGGGGAGTCATCTTCTGCCGTGATTCATGGACAACGCCAGGAACTTCCTGGAAACCTGACGGATGATTTCTGTGATATCAATATACTACTCCATTCGAGTGGTGCCTGGGGCATTGGTGCAGCCAAAAGCTTCCTACATTATGCATTGCCCCGCCTTCAGCTGCAAATAGCCATCATGTTTCTGCTCGCTCAATTCCTGCATCTCTTGCTTAGGCGTTTTCATATGCCCCGCATTCTATCTGAGCTCCTGGTATTGCCACAATTCAACTTTTCTTGATTTCTTTTGTCTATTTGATGCAGAGTAGATGGTCTAATGGTTATTGATGCGATTCTTGATTTTGTTTGTTGATTTTTCACAAATCCATAGTTGCCAGATACTAATTCTTTCAAAGTTTTTATCATTTTTTCTTGTCTACATTTCGAAGATTATTATTATTAATTAAATTCAAGGTTCTAATGGACGTCAAAAATAGACGGAAAATGAATGACACACACAAACGAAAAATCCAACCTCTTGATGTTTTTGATGGTGTTTTCCGGTTTCTTCTGCGCGTGTTATACGAACCCTGCAGATATTAGATGGATATCACAAGACATTTAAATGCATGATCTAAGATTTTCAATTTCTTTATGTTTCTGTTTTCTATTTCCATTTTTTTCTTGTTTCACGTGGTAAAGATTATGAGATGGCATGTGTATATGTGACGAGCGCATAAAAGGTTCTGCTGGATGTTAAAGAAGTATCTTTGCTTGATCAATTTTTGTTGTTGCTAGCATTATTCATTTGTTTATTCCTTTAAAATTAATTTGAAAAACAGAAAATTGATCAATATTTCTTACTGTTGTTTGCTTGTCATGCGATGCATACTATAAATATCTGTTCAATTCTGAAGAAAAAGAACTGGATTGAAATTGAACCAAGACCTATATCTGTGTGTAACGTGCTAATTGTTATTTATTTATTTTCTTCAACCAGGCTGGTATGGTACTGGGACCAACTATTCTCGGACAGATCCCAAACTTTCAACAGACACTTTTCCCACAAGAGGGAGATATATACATTGACTTACTGGGAAAAATTGGCTTTGTTTTCTATATATTTCTCAGTGGAGTTAAAATGGATCCTAAAACAGTAACGAGAACTGGTTCCCAAGCATGGACAATAGGAGTTGTTGCTGCCACGGCCCCTGTTTGTATTGGCCTAGTTCTTTTTAAGATGCTTGAAAGAATTCTACATAGGTACCGATTGCCAACTTGTGCAAATATCATTGGGATACAAAATTCATTTGCATTTCCCGTAATTGCTTCCATGCTTGTTGACCTGAAAATCATTAACTCTGAGCTCGGCCGCCTTGCATTGGCTTCAACACTGATTAGTGATTTTCTTAGTGGTCTTGTTATAAGTATCTATTCCATTTACACAGTTGGGTCGTACTCCTATACAGGATCATTGGCAATACAATCTGTTGTCCTATCCATCAGTTTAATATTACTTATCATTTTCATGGGGCGGACCATTTCACTATGGATCATCAAAAAGACTCCAGAAGGAAAGCTAGTGACTAGAGCTCATATGGTTCTGATGTCCCTAATGGTTCTAATAGCAGTTGTACTCACTGATCATGTGGGAATTCCCTATCAATATGGCCCTTTTATATTAGGCTTGGTAGTGCCAGACGGGCCACCTCTGGGGTCGACATTGGTGGGCAGGTTGGAGACTGTAATATCAGGATTGTTCACACCACTTTTGATTACTTACTGTGGGATGAAAGTAAATCTTATTGAGGTCTATGATCTAACATTCATGGGGTGGGTATGGTTCTTCATTTTCTTCTTTTTGGGAATGAAGTTACTCTCAATTTTCTGTCCAGCAGTAATGTGCAAAGTACCTGTTAAAGATGCTGGTGCTCTTGCCCTTATCATGAGTACACAAGGAGTTGTTCAGATGAATTTTTACTACAGCAATTTCATAAATGGGGTACTAACTTGTTGATGCCTTATCTTTTTATTATGTATATAAGCTTAAGCACGGACGTTGTTGAAGAAACTGTTTATCGGGGGGAAAAGGTGCAGAAAGTGTATATGCACAAGTATTCAAGCAAGTCTATAATCACCTAGAACATGTTTGGCGAGGAGGGATGGATAGAACTTCTCAGTAGTGTAGTAAGAAAGATAAAGAAGCTAAAATTTTGTTCATTGTACCATTTAGCCTTGTCTAATACTATGTACCCCACACACACTGAATTTGTTTATTGTTGCCACATTGAAACAAACTTGTAACTGTTTGCAACTTCTGATGAAACACAGACATTTGATGGAGAAACATTTTCCATGATGAATGCAGCAGTACTAATACTAGTTGCAACTTTACATCTTATGGCGAAGTTGTTATATGATGATTCAAGAATGTACACTGGCTATCAGAAAAGAGACATTCAGAACACTTCACCAAATTCTGAGCTCAGAGTGCTTTCATGTGCACATCGAATTGATGATGTATTGGCTGTCAGAAAAGTAATTGAAGCTTCTTTTCCGACCAAAGAGAGTCCACTCACAGTCTATGCTCTGCACCTGGCCGAGCTTGTAGGCCGGGCCTCTCCCTTGCTGATTGATCACCAATTAGGCCAAAAGTCTTCCAATGTCGGACGTACACAAAAAATGATTGAAGTTCTTTATGCATACGAACAAGAATACTTGGGATTGGTCAGCGTGCAGCAATTTACTTCAATGTCTCTAACCAAGTTCATGCACTGTGATATCTGTACACTTGCCTTCGACAAATCAACATCCTTGATTATACTTCCATTTCACAGGAAATGGAATCACCAAGGAAAAGTAATATTAGATAGCAGTGTCTTGAGAGCAATCAACAATAATGTATTGGAAAATTCTCCTTGTTCTGTTAGTATTCTTGTGGACCGCCACAAAATACGCCGTATGTCGCCCCTTTCATCTGTTTACAATGTGGGGTTAGCTTTCTTTGGAGGAATTGATGACCGTGAGGCATTGGCTTATGCTAGGCGAATGGCAAAATCACCTGGTGTATATTTGACAGTGGTTCGACTAGTTCCATGGGACCTTTATGCAGGTGACAGCCAATGGGATGCGGTTCTTGATGCAGAAATATTAAAAGAAACAAGAATCCAAGGTGCGCACCAGGATAATATCATGTACAGAGAAGAAAGGGCGAAAGACGGGGCTGAAACTGCACTTTTCATTCATGCAATGGAAGATGCTTTTGATCTAATCATTGTGGGACGACACCATTGTGACAATATGCCTCAGTTGTTAGGCCTTAGTGAATGGAATGATTTGCCAGAACTGGGGCCAGTGGGAGACATGCTTGCTGCTTCTGAGATCAATAAACCTGTTTCTGTCTTGGTGGTGCAACATCAAATTTTAAAGAAGAAATGACATGGTCACAGAGTAATCTGAAAACCGTAACCAACTTGTGTACTCTGATTGATGAAATGTGTGTAGAATTAACATCCAGTCCAATACTGGAACAGAGTTTTGATTGTGTACTGTGTTGAGGAAAATCGCCTACTAATGATATGTAGCAAATAATTTTTCCATTCTTTGCATGACAAAATGAGATTCTAACCAAGCCAAAATTAACAAAAAAAAATATGAAAATGAATTGTACGAGAAAGACACCGATATTTTCATGGAAACTCTCCAATGCAAAGGGAAAAACCACGAGACCATATCATTTATTCTTTGATTCAACAAACAATCTCCGAAGTCTGATTTTATTATCCATATTAAATCTAGGACTTGCATATATTTATTAACATAGGACCTTATCATTGTTTGTGCATATTTCATTGTTTGTTGTGGTCTACGTGGGCTATATTATGGGGACATGCTAGGATTGTATCAGTTTTTGCATGTGATACAGGGCTTTCTACGCTTTTCAAGGTTTGTAGCATGTATGCATTTAATGCGTGTGACAGTTAAGCGTAATCGTATCCATTCCTTTTTGAATTCTTAATTGGCGCCCTTTAATATTCGATGGCTGCAATTGCCTGGGTAATTTGGATGGTTGTTATTTGTTTAAATACTTAATCCGGTGGCTTACACTCCATTTTAGAACCTATAAATACGTTCTTCCCTTTTGTGGTTTTCTTTCTTACTTCTTCTTTAGCATTTCTTTGCTTATTTGTGCCTAACACCCTTTCTCTGACAATTTTATCTTTCACATTAAAAGTTTTTTCACATTTTTCCATTATTTTGCTCTTGTGATTCATTTGTCAGAATATCTTCCCAGAGCAACTCCCAAAATATGTCACCAGATTCGGAAGTAGAAAGCTGTAGACTTGAGGATACCTCCGCTGATATTCCCTCTTCTTTTGAGGGATCCAAACATGCTGAGGCGTTGCCTCATTCTGTAATGAATCTATCCAGGTTTGGGGCTAACTCGAATTTTTTTAAACTAGGGGTAGTTTCCAACATAGGTTGATGATGGTTGCGAGCCTTCGAATGATTTAGATAACCTTAATGTTAGTAATAGGGAAGTAGCCTCAGAGTATTATTAAGGATGAGTGAAATTCGGGATCGCTTTGGTCTCCCTAATGACATAGAGTTGATTTGTCCAAGGCAATTTTAAACAACGGATTGCCTCCCATGACTGTATAGCTATTCACAAACATTAGATGGATATGGTGCTTAGGATTCCCTTTCATCATTTTTTTTATAATGTTCTTTACTTCTTCAATATCGCTCATACCCAAATGGGTAGGCTCGTATGGTGGGATCATTTTTGCTATGGAAAACAACGAGTTTCGAGGGAGAGCTTTCACCAGATGTTTTCCAATCAATTTACCATCCGTGAAGCTGGGAAATAAAGCAAATTCTTAGAAAAGTGTACTGCTATCTTTCCTCTCGCTCTCCTAGGACATGCTCAAAACTTATACTCCCAATAAAGTGCATAACTAGAAATAGAATTTCTTCTTTGTGCACAATAATTAGGGATTTCAACCTAGTGATTCCCATCCTCATGTGATTTTGCCTCGGTTTTTTGGTGAATATAGTAAGTATTTTTTTCTTCGCTCTTTTTTTTTTTTTTTTAACTTAAAAGTCATCTTATTTGACTATGTGGGTACAGATAAACAATCGGATACCCTTCGCGGTCAAGCTCAGAACAAACTTCATGCTTTGATAGAATCTATTCTTAATTTAAGTTAAGAGGCTTGAGAAACTGATGGATTGTTTCACCCCTGAAATCCAAAGTTTCACGATGTCGGCATCCAGTTTATAATAGTTAAGTTTATGCACTAGCTTATACATTTCAAAGAATAATAACATCTATTTTATTTAGTGTGAACTGACTTTAGGGCTACACTTTTGACGACTTGTAAACATTAGAAAAATGTTGCACCTCTCCCTTCTAAAAAATCGACTCCTGGAGGTTCTAGGAGTCTTGGGGTTATGCCTTCACAGGCGGTCCAGGTTTCAACTAAGCAACCTCCGTCAATGTACTCTACTACTGGAGCTTCAGGATTATTGCCTATGGAGTCCATACCCCCTACTTCCCTGGGTCCGATTATGGATCCCAAAGGAAAAAAAAAAAAACCTCAAGTGGGTCTGAACCAATCACAGATCCTAAAGCATCTTATTCTCCCATGAGGCTTACCTTGGGTTCTAAATCTTTATTCATCCCTCTTCGTAACGATGAATTAGATGCGAAGGTTTTGTTAGCACTTCATTCCTCTATTTCCCGGACAGCGAAGCCTATATATGCTTATTTCAATTGGTCTTAGGAAAAACTTGCGGAATTGATCGAGGCCCACCTTATGGGAATTGCTATCCTACATCATCGGATGTTGAATTAACCAAGGAAGATCGTGCAGTCTATGTTGCTACAATTGAACATGACATTTCGCGTTTAGAAACCAGTTTCAATTAACCAAGTTTGAGCAGGATGATGCTTCTAAGGAACTCGAAAATGCAAGGAAAGAAGTAGTTTCGTTTCGTAGTCAATTGGAGAATAATGAAATAAGATTAGCTATTGTAGAGTCTGGCCTCTCCGGAGTGATTGTTCGCTAGGCAAGATTGGTTGAGGATGCTATGCAGGAAGGGGAAATAAAGTTCTTGATAACATCAAAAGCTTTCAACCTAAGTGAAATATGGACTTTTTGGAGGCTCGATGTCGAAGACCCCCTTCCTTCTGAGAATCATCCATTCACCTCTAAGGCTCTGGATACTCCGTCCACTCTTGTTGACTCTTCACATCCTATGGATTTTCAAGCTATTCATTCAAGTGGGGTTGTGACTACTATTAAGCCAGTTGATACTTCTACCTTCGCTTCCTTTTCTCCTTCTGAATCGATACCCTCTAAGTCTGAAGTTCAAGTTAATCAGGACGATCTAAAGATAGCCTTTTTTTCTCATCATTTAGTGACAGCGAAAGTTTCCTTCCTTTTTTATGAAGTTGCTCATTTGGCTATCTACTTAGACTTGTACCATTTTACTTATTTAATATTTAATTACACTTTGCGAAAATTCTTTTAGGATAATTGTTTATCAGTAATATAACTTGCTCTCAATAACAACATAAAGGACGAAAGATTATTTTCCTGTCCTTGGCCATGGCTTTTCACTACATTAATACTTTGCGTGGCTTCAACTTGTCATGATATCAAATTCGGACGTAGGTGGACGTGGTCTTACTATTAGCGATAGGGTTTTCTTGGGTGACAATATGTCCCATGTTTCTTTGGCAGAACAAGCATCGCTTTTTGCATTTGGTGGGACAAGGCTCGCCTTTGATTTCACAATAGGTGGAAAGAGGCTTACCTTTTGTTCTTAGAATATGACGAGTGTTCACTAAGGAGTGCAAACTGTAGGTGCACGTGTCACGTTCAAGTAATAAAGTGGAGTTTTTGAGTCTGAATTGTCGATCTCTCAAGTAATGTTTACTTTCGACTACACAATTTTAACTAATTTAATTCTAACAATAAAAACGAACACCCAATAAAATAATGATTTTTAAAAATAAGGAAAATAACAAAAATTCTACAAAATAAGAAAGTAAAACACTTGGAAATTTTGGAGGAAACCGTGGTTGGGATTCATGGTTTTGCTTAACCGTTGCCTAATTAATTTCTCCATAAGCCAATTAACAAATTACTCTTTTATGATGTTAGACCCGATTTTTCAATAATAGTTAATTTCCTTTCTCGAGCGAAATTAACAATGATTGATTAGTTTAACTTATTTTATCTCTATGTCGATTTAAGCCAAACAGCCACATTAAATATTTGTTAAAATAACTCAATGGGTCACCTCGGGTTAGAGATATATTTCTATCCTCTATACAAACCCTATTTGGTTTAAAATGCACAATTTTCTCTCAAATACAAATCACTAAATACAATTATTCATTGGCCATATAAATGAAAATGAAATAATAACAATAGTAAAAACATATGAAAATAAGTGAGTTAACAATAAAGAGCAAATATTAAAATTAATAAAAATTAAGTTAAGTTTAAACCATAAATCCCAACAAATAAACTTAGCACATGTTATATAAATAATAAAAAGAAGAATATTTATAATAATATATTACAAATATGGTAAAATAATTGAAAAAATACAAAGTTATATATAAAACCCCCTTTTGAAGCTTGGCCTTGACTTCCTCAAATATTTTCTCTAAATCCTTACATGTATTCTCCTTGTACTCTTGATTTTGCCCCCAAACTTACAAGTAAAAATGAAAAGAAAGAGAAGAGATAAGAAACAAGAAAGAAAAAAAATTTGAAAAGGAGACAGGAAGAGAAGAGGAAGCTGCTTACAAGTAAAAATGAAAAGAAAGAGAAGAGAAAAGAAAGAAGAAAGAAAAAAAATTTGAAAAGGAGACAGGAAGAGAAGAGGAAGCTGCTACGTTTTCAGGTTTTAAAAACCGAGGAAAAATCAAAATTTGCAGCTTAAGTCTCTAGGTCTTTGATAAAATATTAAAATGGCTCCGATTTTTTTTTTTTTAAATCTAGCACCAAGACTCAACCAAATAAAACGAGTTTTGTTTCCATTTTGCAGTCAAGTCTTGAATACCAATGCTTGTCAGGTCCCTTAACTTTGATCTTGTACAATTCGATCCTCAAATTTTGACTTTCATATCAATCACTCCCTCCAAAAATTGCAATCATAGGTCCTTGAACTTTCTGGCTTGTTCACTTTGGTCCCCAAATTCACAATTTTGCACACTTTTAGTCCATTTTCCTTGTTCTCTTTCTTTAGGGTGATTTTTACCTATAAAATCATCAATTAAACAATTATGAGTAGAAATCCACTCATTTAATCAATAATAAGTTTAGTTCAAGTTTTAAATAAGTGTACAAAAACACACTTATCAAATACCTCAATCTTAAGTTCTTACACGTCTCGATCAAGATTATCTATTAACACAATCAAGTAACGCATAATAAAAATTAACAACATTAGATAGCTTGCCAAAAATATCCAAGAGTGTAAAATTGTATAATCAATTCATAAATATGCTCAAAATAATGCTAGCAAAAATAATTTGGCTTATCCAATGTTCGATTGGTAAGTATGTACATAGTCACTTTCAATCATCATCTACATTATGAAAAAGTTGTAAAGACGGAAAATTTTCAAATAGGTTCCAACCCGATCCTTTGTGGTCAAATATTTTCTTACCCACTTGTGAGATTTATACTCCTCAAATAGCTATTCATTTTGTTTCCCCGAGTGTAACTCTAATGGTTGTTCTCAATCACTCTTTCCTTTTAACGCTCTAATTCGGTTGGATCTAACCGGCAATATCAACCTCTAGTCATATGATGATTCTCCATTAGATGAATGCTTGATATTCAAGCTTATACTAAGTAATTCAAATCGACTAGTTATCTAAGCCTAAACATTAAGTACAATTGCACAATTTTCAGCAAAATTTTCAATAAATGCTCATGAATGACCTCGGTCCCTTAATCTTTCTTTTTGATCTATCTAACGAGCTTTAGGTCAATAACTCTCCGATTTTTTAGACCAAAGAGTACCGGGGTTCGAGATACCTCTATGGACTTAATAACCCAAGTCAAAAAAAGCTAAGGAATGAGGTAAGAATCAATAAGTGCAATGTCCATTTTTAGCATGACAAAATAAATGGGGCTTAGATCTCTAGCATATGGTCATTACCTAGTTCATACTTATCAAAAGACACTACACACAAAAATATTTTCAACATGCATGGAATTAACACACTCTAGATATTATCCTTTACCTGCTCAACCACCCACAAACTTACTCACAATATAGTTAAGTGAAAGAGAAGAGAATCTAAGATTGACAGAAGTTTAAACACAACTCACAACCTAGTTCTTACCATTTCAAAGTCTCTTCATCAACTAAAAATTTCTACATCTAGATAATAATTAATCATCACTATTGTGCTCAAAGTAATTAAAAACCTTACAATGGATAAGCAATTTTTGAGAAAAATTAGGCACAAATAGCATATTTGGTTATACTTCATGAATCAACAACAATTTAAACATCAAGCAATCCTAAGCCAGAAAGGCTATCTAACATATCAACACAATCTAAAAAATTTTAAGCACAACAACCCCCAAGCTTAAATCACATAATGTCCCCAATGTGTAAAGAAAAAGATAAAACAGAAGAGGGATAACAAAACTTCCTCAGTTGTATATTTGTGAAGAGGTATCAATGCTTAAATTGGACTTGTGATACTTTTGATGATTTTGGGTAAGTGACCTTCTTGTACACCAATTTGCCCCCAAACTTTTTAGGAACCATGTATATATGGGACTTCAAAAATTACCTACAAAAATAATAATAACTAATCAAATAAAAACATGAAAGCACATAAAAGTAAATAAAAAGCTTAAAAGTTAGAAAATTGGGCTATCTCTCAAGATGTGCTTTTTTATATTCTTTAACTTGACTTTGGCAATTAAATCACGGGTACCTAAAGAATGCTTTGGATGTCTTGCCCATTTTTCTTCTTTTGACTTTGCTCCACTTCTCATTACTTTTCCAAACCCCGACATTGCCATTTTCAATGTAATAGGACTTTTCCATTCCATTCCATTCGATTCAAACTCAACAATGTAGATTTCCACCTCCTCATCGGACTTAAATCACAAAATCAATTTCTATGCAATCAATGAAGTCGGATGAATATATGTTGATTTCATCTTCATTGATTTCTACATTTTCGACTGGTTCCTTTGCGATAAATTATCATTCACTTTAAGCCCTTCTACATTTGTTGATATTTCTTCAAATTGAATGGTTGATCCAAAATTTAAATCCCCGGGCAATGAGAGGTTGGTCTCAATAACTCCTTCAGGTGGATTATATCCCCATTGTTGAAATCATTTCCAGTATATGTAATCTCCCATAAGCATATCGCTTTCATCCAATTTGACAAGTTATTTGAAATACTTTGTAATTACCTTTTCGTTCAGTAGGAAAGAACAATCTCCTACAAGTTTAATGTCCTCATCCAAGTCGTTAGACACATAATCTCCCACGAGCATGTACTCCTCATCAGACTTGTCAATTGCTTGTTTTCGACACTACAAGTATTTTCTAAATCCAAGAAGTTTGGCGTGTGCAAATTAATGTATAAAACAAGCATTGCTTAGTACAATGCCTCGCGTAACAAATATCACAACTTCGATGTCATCCAGGCATATCCTTATAGTCCATGTAGAGATTACTCATTGCACTACCAACACTAGAATCATACATAAAAAGCTGAAAAATACATGGAGAGAATACAACACAGAAGATAGATTAAAACTAGGGGTTAGCCAAAAAATACAAAAAGAAAGTAAATAAAAAAATTGTTGAAACAAAAATTAACTAAAGTGGTAATCAAAGTAAAGACGTTCTCTGACAGTTACGCCAAAAACTTGTTCTCTAAGAAGTGCAAACCAAAAGTGAACATCCGCATTCAAGTAATAAAGTGGACTTTTGAGTCCTAGTTGTTGATCGCTCGAGTATTTACTTTCGATGACATAATTTTAATTAATTTAATTCTAACAATAAAAGCGAACACCAAATAAAATTATGATTTTGGAAAATAAAGAAAATAACTAAAATTCTACTAAATAAGAAAATAAAAACACTTGAAAATTTCGGAGGAAATCACGGTTGTGATTCATGGTTTTGTTTAACAGTTGCCTAATTAATTTCTCCACAAGTCAATTAACAAATTATTCATTTACAATATTAGACTCAATTTTTCAATAATAGTTAATTACCTCTCTAGAGCGAAATTAATTCTAGTTGATTAGTTTAACCTACTATATCTTTATGTCGATTCAAATCAAACAACTGCATTAAATATTTATGAAAATAGCTATATGGATCACCTAGGGTTAGGGATATATCTCTATCCCCTACACAAACCTAGGATTTCTATTATTTGGTCTAAAATGCATAATCTTCACTCGAATAATGTATACATAACTTAATACAACCATTCATTGGCCATATAAATGAAAATGCAATAATAACAATAGTAAAAACACATGAAAATAAATAACTTAACATTAAAGAGCAAATATTAAAATTAATTAAAATTAGATTAAGTTTAAACTATAAATTTCAACAAATAAACTTAGCCCATGTTATATAAATAATAAAAAAAGAATATTTATAACAATACATTACAAATATGACAAAATAATTGAGAAAATACAAAGTTATAGATAAAACCTTTTTTTGAACCTTGGCGTTGACTTCCCCAAATATTTATCCAAATCCTCACATTGTGCTCTTAGTTTTGCCCCCATACTTACAAGTAAAAATGGAAAGAAAAAGAAAAGAAAAGAAAGAAGAAATAAAGAAAAAGAAAAGAAAAGAAAGAAAAAAATTGAGAAGAAGACAAGAAGAGAAGACGAAGCTGCGTTTTAGGTTTTAAAAATCTTGGCAAAATCAAAATTTGCAGCTTAAGTCCCTAAGTTTTCGATAAAATATTAAATAGACTAATATTTTTTTTCTTAAATCTGGCGCCTAGGTGCCAAGCCAAATTAAACATAATTGTTTCCATTTTGTAACCGAGTCTCCAAGATAATTATTAGTTAGGTCCCTCAACTTTAAATTTATGCAGTTAGGTCCTAATTTTGACTTTCATATCAATCATGCCTCCAAAAATTGCAATCCCAGGACCTTGAACTTTCTAACTTGTCACTTTGGTCCCTAAATTCACAATTTTGCACACTTTTAGTCTATTTTTCCTCCTTTTGCCTTTTTCACTTTCTTTTGGGTAATTTTTACCTATAAAATCATAAAGAGGTCTTTTCACAGCATAAAAAGATCTTTCATTGTACTCTTCACAGCACCAGATCCTTCCTAAAGAGGTCTTTTCAAACGTGTATTTCCTTATTATGATTACTCTGTCTCCTTTATTGTTGGGATAACTTGTTCATCTGGAATCAAATTCTTTTCAGCGAACTTAGATGAGATATTCCTCCATGGGTGCCATGAGGCGATGACCCTGTATTATTATTGAATATAATTGATGTGGCATTCAAGATTACCTCATATCTAACACTTTTTTAGTGCAAGCCCCCTAAATGCTTGGGAGTATGATTGGTTCATGTTCCCCATACTTCCCTATGTAAGTGGGTTTAATTATGATATTAATTTCTCTCGCGGCGGTTAGAGGTTTGCAACATTGATTACTACTTGCAATGAGTTTGCACATCTTTGTTTCATTTTCATGTCCCACTTTCTCGCTGGACATAAGATGATTGTGACTCCTTGATGCCATAGACGTATTCTTCTACACGTTCTGTATCGTGTCCATTTTGAGCATTTCAAAGTATTCATCTATATACCGGCCTCTAATAAGATAGACATTGCAGCATTTTCACTAATGTCTTCCAAAGGGTAGGTACGCTTTGTCTGTACCTTGAGATGATGCTATAGAGAATGTAATCCTTGTGCCCTTGAGCCCATTCGAGTGATGATATTGTGACCTAGGCCATTCAGATGCGAACATTGAAACTTTTTTCTTGAATTCTACGTGGTGACCTCACTTTTGCCTCATTTTATTCTCAATGACATCATCTGCCCGTATCTCATTGTGTATTAGATCTATTAATTGGTGAAAAGAACATGGATACCTTTTGATGGCCTCTCGCCAGGAGTCTTTTTCAACAAGCCATTCCACAAGGTATCTCTCTCATCTTCATCTGGTATAGCCTCGCCAACAATTGTTTCAATTTTGAAACATGTGAAATAATTCTTGAGGGATTCTACTACTCGTTGTTTTACACTATCTAGTCTTATCCTGCTTATATTGAATGTTATTATGATTGCTTGTTTTCGTAGTGGCCCATCACTGATCGAGTCTAATAGTAACTAGTACCTAAGACCTTCGTTCTCATCAGATCTCTTCGTTGCATATTGGCCTTCAAATTCTTCATACAAGTGAATATTATAAAAATTGCTACGATTTTCCAATCTCTGATTTTCTCATAGATGACACCAATTTGTTGACAATAGAAATTAGATCAACAAATTTCTCTTACCTAACCAAAATTATCACCTCCTAAACTCACACATTTTGATACTCAAGCTGGAACAAGAGGAAAATTGCTATTTAAGAGGAAGATATTTGAATTTGCGTGCTTTTTTTTCTCTTATGCAAGAGTATTTATAGATTCTCTTAAGGCTCTAGGGGTAATTAGGTCATTTAGGAAAAATGACAGATGTCAGGCTCTTATGTGCAGCTTGTAACTGATTATATTATAGTATCGCATTTTATTTATTAGTTTTCTCGTCTTCCATTCATTGGCTTTGGAGTCACACTTTAAACACTTGACCTTATGTACCTAAATAATGATTTTTAGCCAATTTGGATGTGATGAATGGTGGCTAGCCTATACAATGTGAGCCTTTTGTATTCTTTTCCGCCTCGCCTTACTTATGATTTGTAGGATATGAGCTCGCAAAATTGATTCTTTGATCTAAGACACCTTGCACAACCATTTTGTTGAAAGGAAATCTAACAAAATATAAAGGAATAGTGATTTGTTAACAAAGACAACTATTTGTCTTTGACTTTTGGCTACCAGGCATTTCATATCCAAGAATGCAGTTATTTCAATTGTCTAAGATTTTTATTGCCAATTTCGACTTGAAATTTTACTATGTTAATTTACTGCTGATTAGGTGGCTTTCCAATTTCAATAAATTTGTAGCTCCTATTAATTAGCTACACGTTTATTGCCCATTCACATGTGGCATGAGGGGTAGAGCCAGACAAGACATTAAGTGTTAGAATCCGAACAAGAATTATGTATGTTGATACCACTTGTGAGGAATAGAAGAAACGAAATTATATGGTACAATACGGAATAACAATCACAACATAAGAAGAATACAAAAAATTGGCAAATGAATGGAGAATTTATTATAAAAGAGAAAAAAAATTACAAAGATTATGTGTTTATTTCAATTCTAATGAAGTTTAACTTATTTTAACTATGAAGAAGAGCCAACTATATATATGGATACATGTCAAACCCTAATAATAGTCCTAAAGATGAAAATAACATAAAAAATCTTGTAAAATAAAGAAACACTATCTTGGACCAAACAAGCGTGGTGTTTGAGCAACGCCTTGTGGTAAACTAGTGATAGGTGCGCCTCTCAAGCGTAGGCAGGCGGTTGCTCTCTACTAAAAATTCAATCTCGTTGCTCGGGCTATAAGCTATCAGCCAGCAATGTGGCATTTTTTTCCTCATTGGTCCATATTTTAACCTCTTCAAAGTCTAATCCAACAAAAACCACAAATATCCAATCGAATTTGGGTCAAATTTTAACAAATCTCCACCTTATAAAAAATTCCATGCAATGAATCAAACTTAAAAAAAAAATTCTCCACCTGGAAACAAATTCCACTACTAGGAAAAAACCGAATTCTTCAATAAGAACATTGACCGAACTTTCCAATGAACAAAATTATCTACACCTTCCACAAATCCATCTAGGATAAATGAATCCAAGTACTGCTCAACAAAAGTACCTCTAGTTCCCAAAATTTGCTCGAATTATCAACACGAGCCACAAAAAGGGCAAAATCATGCCATGGAATAGAATTAACACCACAAAATGGTTTTATAAAAGATTCTTCACAAGACTCAACACCTTCAACCACACTTAAGCAAATGCAACTAAATCAGCTTCTCCGTACCTATGTAGAGGACTAATATTTCTTCTGGGCCTGCCTCTAGCAATTGAATACGAGGCACTGCTAGTGGTGTTGGCAAAGCGGTAATATCCGTAACCACTAAACTCAACTGCGGGTTATTCTTCAACACGTACCTTAAACCAAACTCTAACAGTACTGTACTAAACTGAATATACACCAAAGTACTAAACCTCTACTAATTGATCTTTAAAGATTCTAGACAACCTTACAAGACATACAACTGGGACCTTAGTTGCCTTTCCAATACAAAATGGGCACCTTTACAAACCTTCAAGATTTCACTTTTACAAATGAATTTGTACCCTTTTGAATCAAAAATAATCAAGAAGATAAGATTTCTTTTCAAATCTAGAATGCGTCTCACTGTATTACCATCCCATCCAATATCTTAAGTCTGGCACTTTCAATATTAGCTACCTTACAATGTATGTTGTTACCTATAACTACAATACATTTCTAAACTTCTTCATATGTTGAAAATAAATCTCGATTGGGATACATATGAAAAGTGCAAACTGTATCAAGAATCCAATCCTCGTCGAGTTTGGAATCGCCATAGAAAATAACCAAACGTTCTCCATCACTCAAATAGTTCTTTACAACATATGCTTCACCTCAAGTTTCTGATTGTCTTCCTTTCTGATTTGCAACCAAGTTTTTTTATTCTGCAACTTGTAGTAATCTTTATTTATGTGCCCCTTCTTCTTGTAATAATTACAAATTTGATTATTGAAGTTAGACTTCGATCTGTCCCTTTCATAACCACCTAAACAACAAGGCATTCTCCTTGAGCCTCAGATTCAACTCATCATCCTATACTTCTTCAATGGTGAGAGTATCACAACTATATAATATCGTGTCTCTAAACGATATATATGACGCGGGCAACGAACACAACAAAATCGACCCCAAATCCTTTTGATCATACTTAACCTCTATGTTTCCAAATCAGAGACAATTTTTTAAAGACGTCAAGATGATTTCCTAAGGATGTACATTCTATTATAAGATGAGAATACAAGCATTGTTTCAAGTGCAATTTGCTAGTTAGACTCTTATTCATACACAATTGCTCCAATTCAACCATAACACAGCTATAGTTTTCTCCTTCAAAATGTCCTGAATAATATAATTCAAAATATGAAAATTAATCTATAATGGGGTCGACTAATTTGAGAGTATCTTGTCAAATTCCATCAAAGCGTTGTCCAAATCCATCTGAGCACGCACTGCTTGCATCTTCACCTGGCATAATGAAATCTAGTGCTACGATCCAAAAGAGGAATATCGTAATCCATGGTTGCCATCAAGAACAAAGCCTCGAACAAATCAAACCTTAAACTCTAATACGTTAGAATTCAAAAAAGATTATGTATGTTGATACCACTTTTTAGGAATAGAAGAAACAAGATTATATGATACAATATGAAGTATTAATCACAACACAAAAAGAATACAAGATATTGGTAGAGAAATGGAAGATTTATTATAAAGGAGAAAAATTATAAAGATTGCGTGTTTATCACAATTCTAATGAATTTTAACTTAATTCTAACTATGAAGAGAGCCAACTATATATAGGGGTACATGTCAAACCCTAATAATAGTCCTAAAGATGGGAATAACATAAAAATCATTTGGAATAAAGAAAACAATCTTGGATCGGACAAGCCCGACGGAGCACCAAGCTCGAGATAAGCGAGCTGCGGGTACGCTGCTCAAGCGCTAGGCGGCAGCCCTCTGCTGAAAATTTCGTCTCGCGGCTCGAGTATTCTGCTAGTAGCAATGCGGTATCTTTTCTTCATTGGTTCATATTTTGACCTTTTCAAAACCTAATCCAACAAATCCAAAAATACCGAACCAAAATTGAGTCAAACTTTAACATTAAGGTAAACTAAAATTTAATTTTTTTCAATGAACTCATTTGTATGTAAACCCTAAGATATCCTATTAGATTTTCGTAGCTTTCCTTGTAAGATAGGAAGTTGACACTCGCCCAAAGATATAAATTGGTGGAAGCATGATAGGAATGAGAGAATGAAAAATGTCTACTTATCAAAAATCAGTGTTCTAAAAGGTGTGCCTAGGCATCGCCTTGGCTAGATGCAAGGCAGAAACACTAAGCCAAGTGGCTTGGCGCCTTGCCGTTGATTGCTAATACACGCCTAGGCGCGCATTATTATCTTTTTTTAAAATTTTATATAAACTTAATAATAATAATAATAATAATAATAATAATAATAATAATAATAATAATAATAATAATACAAGGTTATAAATCATTGTTCTCAAAATACTATTTGACATGGACATCAATCTTCTATACAAACACATTTATTTGTAAAATGAGTCATTTATTTGTAACTTTAATCAATAAAATTATTTATGATAAACTTTACTTATTTAATTATAAGTGCACTTTTTATACTTAGTCAAACGCGCATGAAATAAAATGAGCTATTAGCGTTTCTTGAACGAAAATAAATGATTTCTAACTAATATTAAACATTTAGACATAAAATTGGATTGGGATTAGCTTGCTGGGCTAACATGGCTAATTGGGCTTAAGTTGAACATAAATTTATTTTATTACAACCTTCTTCAAATTTGGGTTGGGGGCAGGTCTGGGCTATAGCCCATGCCTGCCTTCCCTTATATCCGCCGCGTGCATACAACAAATATCTCCGTCTTATGTGGCGGGATCAAACAAACTTTCTTTTGCCTACAAGTTTCTCCTTGGGCAAAAATTTTTTTTAACATGTCTGATTCGTTCCGTTAGTATGAATTTTCTCCAATTAAATAGCTTTGATTCAAATATATCATGAATCAAATGATATCCAACGTTAGCATGCTTAGATCGAGATGCAATGTTGCGTTCTTGAAGCAGTGGATTGAACTTAGACTGTCACAGTAGCAAATGTACTTTTCTTGTTGCAAAACCAATTCTTAAAGAAACTTCATCCATAAAGCTTCCTTGCATGTTTCAGTTATTGCAATTTATTCAACTTCTATAGTTGATTAGAGCTACACATTTCTGCAACTGGAGTCAAGAAACAACTCCCCCGAAAAAAATAATAAAGAATTCTAGTGTGAACGTCCTGGAATCAGTGTCTCTTGCCATATATACGTATGTGTATCCGTACAAGAAATGATCAACCCCCCCCCCCCACCCTCCCAAAAGCGAAAACATACCTAGGAAGTATTTCTTAGGTACCTAAGTATCCATTTTATCATTGCCCAATGTTTTTTCTCAAGATTTGGAAGAAACCGATTGAAAACTCAAAGAGCATGAGCCATTTTTGGTCTTGTACACACCATCGAATATCAGTGTTCTAAACAATGTACAGAGTGTTCTAAACAATGTACAGAGTGGTGAAGCGGGGAGGCCAAGCTTTGGTTTAGGTGTAAAAAAAAACATTTTCTTATTTTAATAATATTTTAAATTTTTAAATCAATCTAAAAATTATTTAATAATTAAAGAAAAGAAGCATAAAAAGAAAGCGCAAGTGAGAGAAAAAAAATATAAAAAAAGTGCGAAAAAGCGAGAGGCAAGGCATTTTGCGGCACTTTTTAAAACACTGTCGAATACACCAAACTACTGACTGCTAAAGCGTATGGCACCATTTCTTCCTTTTCTTTCTCACTTATAGGACATTGTTTAGATGTAAGCTTGAAATGACCTGCGAGTGGAAAAGAAATCGATTTTGCCTTACTCATGTTGATTTCCTCGAGAACTTTTTCAATTTAGTTCTCTTGAGATAGCTACGACTTTCCATTCTTCCTATCAAGTGAAAACTTCATGTCGAAAATCGGCTTTGTTTGTCCTAAATCTTTCATTGCAAAAGAATCGCATAACTCCTATTTGAGTTCAGAAATTTTGTTAACGTCTTGGCCAACAATATTATGTCGTCAACATGTAATAAGAGAATAATTAAATTATCGTCAACAAATTTCATTGTGAACACCTAGTGGTCTAATGCAGTTCGTTTGCACCTCTGGCTTGTCATGAAGTTATCAAACTTGTCGTTCCACTACCTTGAGGTGCTCTTTTAGTCAGTTCACAGATGAGTTGCTCTTTTTTCTTTATTTTAAATCTCTCTGATTGTTGCAAGTCACCTTACAGAAATGCAGTTTTCATATCAAGTTGTTCCATGATAGGTGTGATTTTTATTCCTATTTGAATAATCAAAAGTGAATATTTAAATGTCAATTTGCTAAAATAACTACTTATTTTAATTACAATATGTCCATTTTTGTAGAATAAACTCAAGTTTGGATGGTTTTTTATGACAATTCCATTGTTCTACCTATTAGGGTAACTTTCATGTTTTAAATAAATATACGATATATAAGGTTTGGACTAATCCTCGTAATAATATTACTTATTAAGATAATATGGTATCAGATATGTTAACATGATTCGAGTCACAAGAATCTCATATGGAAGGATTTCCCTCATTGAACACTTAGGGTGTGTTTGGTTTGCTGATTTCAGTTTTCAATTTTGCAAAATACTGAAATGTGTTTGGTTTGATAAAAAAATATTAAAATAAACTTATAACATAAAACCTAAAACACATTTTTGATGTTTTGAGTGTTTACGGTGAAAATTTTGAAAACACTCAAAACATAGAAAACAAGCATTTAAAAATTAAAATAATTAAAATACAAAATTCCTACAAATAAAATTTAGAATTAAAAAAAATTCAAGAGAAATAAATTCTAAAAATAAAATGAATGAATTCTAAAAAAAAAAAAAAAAATTGTAAAAAAAAAATTCTAAAATTCTAAAAAAATACAAAATCTAAAAAAATCTAAAAAATAAAATTAGTTCAAGCTCTTAATGATTATTTACCTAAAAAGTTTAAAAATATATATTTAAATAAACTCAAGTACAAATATTCTTAGTCCATGTTAGTAAATTTTATTTTATTTCTTATATTTTGAACTCAACTTGTTATTTGTTTTACTTTTGTAGCAAGAAAAAATATTGTAAGTTTCACCAACTTTAATATATATATATATATATATATATATATATATATATATATATTATTTAACACTACATTAACATAAAATGAATAATTCTACTTTACATTATAAAGAGATATAGAAAGTTGTAC
>CAIGRP010130046.1:0-45713 GCA_903798385.1 Fraxinus cuspidata
GGAACATATATATATATATCTACTGCAGACATGGAAACTAATTAAACACGTATGAAATTTCGCTTTAGAACATTATGCTGTCAAGAGACTCGATCAGTCGTTAAGTTTTATTTCTACACTTTACTGTATTGCAACTAGATTAATTTCTAACAATCTAAATTTCGCTTTAGGACATCGTCCTATCACGAGACTCGATCAGTCGATAAGTTTTATTTCTGCACTTTACTGTATTGCAACTAGATTAATTTCTAACAATATTTACACCATGTTTTGTAGTTCTTGAAAAGCTTGTTCACAAAGGCATCAACAACTCTATCATCAAGCTGAATAAAATCATTAAATTATCAAGAAATTTCCTTGGCCTAAGTTAACAAAATTTATGTACATAAACATACAAGTCTAGTTATTAAAGAAAATAAAGCTCTGGATTTGAAAGAGTAGACATGGAAAATTCACCTAATATCATCAAGAAGGAGAAATTACAGCTTTCAAGAAGTCAATTACAAAGAAAAGAAATTACACCAGCAAAATGTAACACAAAAGATTTCAGTTTGATTTCAAAGTCCAAATGAACCCAACAGACATCTGAAATGCAGATAGAGATTTTATTTTCCATACGATCAAAGGCGTAGGACACTTGAATTTAAGAGATTTAGGAGATTAAAATGCATTTAGAGAATTGACAGGCAAGAAAGTTTATACTCTGCTTAGTGGTTGGGGCTTGGGGATTAGCCTTGTGTGAATATTTGCAAGCAATAAAATCAAATGTTCCCTCTGGTTTCTGACATTGGCCTTATGTAGACATCAAAATCACCTTGTGACTACATTTTTTTCGTAACAAACGTTAAATCATTATGTCAATATTTATTAAAGAAGACATGCCTGAAACCCAAACATAGCCCCTAGCCAATCAAGGAGGTCCAACTCCCCTGCTTTTGGCCTCTGCTGTTCAAATGAGCTCGTGTCTCCATGTCTCGATGGAGACACGGAGCTGTGTCTCCATCTGCACGGAGACACGCTCGTTTCTCCATCGAGACACTGGCATGTCTCCATGTGCACATGTAGACACAGCTCCATGACTCCACGGAGACACTAGAGACACGCTCGTCTCCATCGAGACACGTAGACACTCGATACACGCTCGTGTCTCCATCAAGACACGGAGACACGGGCATGTCTTCTTGTGCACACGGAGATACTCGAGTGTCGCCGTGGAGTCATGTAGCTGTGTCTGTGTCTCCGTGTGCACACGGAGTCACAGCTCCGTGACTCCATGGAGACAAGCTCGTGTCTTCGTGTCTCCACAGAGATATGCTCGTGTCTCCATCAAGACACGGAAAGTCGGGCATGTCTCTGTGTGGGCACAGAGGCACCATATCTTTGTCATCGAACTTTGTTTTTTCTCTCTCTACAGCCAGGTGTTTGCCTCTTTCATATTGTAGTGATAGTGATTTTTGTAAATTATAAACTCCTATTATCTAATTCAACAACACATTAGCAAACAATAATCATAATTAATAAAGGAGTGAGTCTTAATTAAATAAGATTATCAAGAGTTTCATGCTATTATTATTTTTTGATTAAAAAGGGACAAATTACCGCAGGGGTCCCCCACTTTTTTCCTTTTTACAAACTTTATCATAATCTTTAATTTATGTCAACGAATGTCCTTAATCTTTCAAAAATATGCAACAGGGGTCCAAATGGATGGTGATCGTTAGTTGACCAAGAAAGTCCAAATTTGATCAATTCTGACCAAATTAAAAATTGTAAATTGATAACTTGAACCAAAAAAACCAAAAAAATAAGGAAAAAAAACCCAAAAAAAATTAAGAAAAGAAATAAAATAAAGGTTATCTCTTTTAGCCGTCCCAGCCCACCCACCCTGCCCCCTTTCCTCTGAAATCATCCACTAGCACCACCACCTATGGATGGTACCACCGCTAGAAATCCAATCACACACCACTGCCGACAACAACTCCTTCTTACACCCATTGCCAAAAATCCAATCACACATTCATCGTCGTCATACTGAATCGATTTTTACTGACGGTTCCTACTGAACAAAATTTCTCGAAAACCTCAAAGATATTTTATCAATTGTTTATTGCCCAAAGCTGCAATAAGAAATGGTAAAAGCCTAGTGCCAACTGAGGCTAAAAACTTGCCATTTTCTTCCATTTCCTTCGTGAATAATATCAGCTTCAAAATCAGAACGACGTTTTCTATGATTTCTAGCCTCAAATTTTTAACAATCAACAAATCAATTTACAGAAATTTTGGGGTGGGGTTTTTGGTTTTGAGTGTAGGTTTGATGGTAATGGTGGCGATTGGTTTTTGTTTGATGGAGGTAGTTGGTTTTGGTTTGATGGTGGCTACTTGTGGGGTCCTGGGGGGGCAAAACTTATGATTTTTTTTTTTTTTTTGTAAAATCATGTTTGATTTTAATTGAAATCTAAATTTTAAGTTAAATCAAAACTAACAATTAATTTTAATAACATATTTCATGGAATCCATAATTATTTAACTTTTATCAAAATTTATTAAAAATTTGATTTTAATCTCCACCAAACAGGAGCAAAATCATAATAAATTTGAATTTCGATAACATGCTAATTTTAAAAAATTTCCGACGATCGTACGTTAATCGAATCTACAAATTGTTTATGTCATCTTAAAACTTATTTCGAGAACTGCATTATGACCATATCGAATAGTCCAAACAGATATCGAAAATAACTAAAAATATGTTAAACGTGAGTCTTAAAGAAATACGTCTAACTCGCACTTTTTTAAAAAAAATTCAATTATTTCACTAAAATTTATTATTTTTGCGATACAAAATTCTCAATATAATTTTCATCATTTTATTAGGAAATTTTATATGGTATATGACATCAAAAAAATTCGAAATTTTGCATCCAAAAAATTCATATCTTATGTAAATTTTCGGATGCAAAATTACATGAAGTATAATTTTTTTGGACGTAAATTTTCGATTGTAAAATCTCTCAACTTTTTTGCAAGTTCGATTGTGCCCCCTAACTTTCAACTTCTGCGTCCGCTCCTGGGTGTAGCGATTTACTGTACAGCTTGTGCGCAATGGGGGGATGGGGTTTTTTGGTTTTGAGTATAGGTTTGATGGTGGTGGTAGTGGTAGTTGGTTTTGAGTTGGCTGTGGCTGTGGCTGTGGCTGACCGGCTAGCGGTGGTATCGATGTTGCTAGTGGCTGTAGGGAAGGAGATGGGGTTGGGGTGGGGAATTGGAGGAGACAACCTTTTTCTAATTTTTTTGGGTAAGTGACAGGCTTGGGCAATGGGTTAATACTTATTTGTTTAGCTAAGCTTTTAGTTTACAATATGTGAAGTACCATATATTGACCGCTACTCTGATAGCTCATAAATACAGCTAGAGAACGTATCAAATCTTTATTTGGTTTGGTAGGGATGAAAAAAATTTATATATTTTTTCATAGAAATTATATTTAACAAATTTATTAATAATAAATAACCAAGCAGGATTGGACTTCGATGACCACAAATAAAGCAAGAAGGATTATCCTTTGTCTCTTCTATTCTTGAACTTGTTAACATTGTTTTGAAATAATTTTTTCAACAAAAGCACATAGTTATAAAAGGACATAGTTGGTTTTTTTTTTTCTAATACTTTTGACAATGAATATTATGCTTACAGTTTCATTATCTTAGTTTTAAATTTTAAACAATTAATTTTTTTTTTCCGCTGCATAGTCATTTTCAACGATTAGTTGTATAGTCGTTGAATGCCAAAAACTATTTTGGCGCTAAACTAGAGTCGCTGACCCAGTTGTTTTCAACTTTCAATGACTAAAAATATCTTATCGTTGAATGTCACCTTTAACGATTATATAGTACTAATCGTTGAATGTCGAATATTCCTCAACTTTCAATAATGATATACAATTAGTCATTTTACTATATTAATGACAAGAAACTATGATCATTGAATATTTTCTATCGTTCAATATCAATATATATTTGGTGGAATTTCTTGATTTAGCGTCCACTCACAACAACCAATTTTATTTGGGTCATAGAAAATACAGGATTAGCAATTAAGGGTCTGTTCTCTTTACTATTTTCAAGCCGTTTTCTGTTTTCGATTTTCCAAAACAGCGAAAACGCGTTCTCTTTTCCATTTTCGAAAACGCGTTTTTGAAAACAAGTTAAAAATTTATAAAGGAAACACAAAACGACAAATTTGTCATTTTGAGTGTTTTCAGTTATAATCAAGTCAAAATTTTCAAAACGCGTTTTGGGCGTTTTCAAAACAATTTTTCAGAATGCTAAAAAGAACACATTTTCAAAAATCTCAAAATGAACACTCAAAACACAAAATACAAAATGAATTCAAAACTCAAAACACAAAACTGAAATACAAAGAGAACAGCCCCTAATTTTTTGGTCATTATAACATATTTCCAACTAATTCAAAATTTTATTATTCATCATCCATTTTTTACGATCAAACTTATTCATTAGTTGTTGAAAACAAATTTTTAACGAACAGATTGTTTTGGTTGTTAAAACATTAGTTGTAAAATATCATTTTCCGGTAGTGTTAGACAATAGATTGAGGATTAATGTATTTGTCAGTAGTGACTAACTCCTTTTGAAAATATTATAATTAACTTGCTCTTTGTTAGAAGTTGAAGACCAATTTGCAACTTAGAGGATATGTTGAAGGCTAGCGGTGGAATTTCCATGATAAAGGGGGGAAATTTGGAGAATTAGTTTTCCATTTATTCTGTTAAAATAAGATGAAGCAAAAGAATGTTTTCTATATATCTTCAATTTTTTTTCGTAAATAATATTTATTGTATATCCTGTAAATCTAAATAAATTAATATTTTGATTAAATTATTATGTCTTTATTATTTTTTACATATCCAAAAATTATTTCTTTAAATTATACATGTAATTTCTCTAATAAATTTTTAGCACAACATGAGACATTTACTTGCCACTCTATATATAGAGTAAATGCGACACATTTTAAAAATCGTGATAAAAATATAATTTTTTCATGGGAAGATCCGTGTCACAAAATTAAACTTAAATCGAAAGCTCTTTTAGTCTTTGTTTGTGTAGCTTAAAAAATTAATTAAAATTTAAATCAAATCAATAATTAATTTTAACTGCACATTTCTGAAATCTATAAGTTTTATCAATTGTTCAACCATATATTTCATCAACTTTTATCCAATGTACTAAAAATATAAACTTTAGTTACACCAAACAGGGACCTTTGTTTTATGGAAATTATTTGAAACCCCAAGTTAACGTGACATCAAATTTCCTAATGCAGAAAATTGAGTAGGCATAAAAAATAAGTATCCCATCGTTTCGAGGAATGCCGCAAACATCATCAATTGAAAAAAAAAAAAAACTAAAATAAGCATTTATTTTTGCTACTTGGAAATAAATTAAAACTAATATTTGTTTAATCGTGTTTTTTTCTTCCTTCATGAAGTGATCACAATTCCATTTTTGCAACCCACTTTAATGCTTGGGAATCATATCTTCTTTTGCTCTTACCTCACGAAACTAGTAGAATTAAGTATCATACAATCAAACACGATACTACATAAAACTATTGATATGATGTGGCATGGTACGTAACTGATGTGATTGGGCTCAACTATGTTGGACACCATATTTCATTGAATTTAAAGTTCTCGAGTTAAGTTAATTTCAGAAATAAGCATGACAAATGTTTGTAACTTTTTTCAAGAGTTCAATTGCCCTATTCGTGTATTCACTTTAATGTTTCAGAAGTTATTCTATTCTTATCTCACGAAATTAGTAGAAGTAGCTATCGTGCTGAATAAGATACAACATATTATGATAGTATTAATATAATTTGACATGATAATTGGATGATGAGACTCGATTAGATTATTTACTTGAATGAGAAGTTCTCTTGTTTTTGACTTTTTATTTTTCAAGAGTTCAATTGGCATATTTGTGTTCTAGAATGCCAATTCCCACCTCATCTCATAGCTAAGTGTATAGATAAGGATCTTTGGTCAACTCATTACTAGTTAATCTAGACTTACTCCCCAAGCCTCCAATTTTCAAACTTTCAAACCCTTTTGGAACCCTCTAGACCTTCAAAATTTCTTCTTCAACTCTATAAAAAACCCCTCTTCTCATATCCCTTTTCATCTGACACCCATTTTGTTTTTTTAATCTCATCAATCAACATTCTCTTAATACAGAACATGGGAACTCTTGTGGGGCATGTGGCACCTGGATTTGGCTTCTTCATCATTGGGCTATGGCACTTGCTTAATCACATCAAGAATCATGCCATTGGCCCAAAATCCTACACATCTTTGCCCTGGTTCCCAACTTCAAAAATAAGGTATTTAGAGCTTTTCTTGATCATGGCAGGCTCCTCCATGTCCATAGCCATGGAGCTCTTTATCGGCCCGGACCGACACCAACCGCTTGACTCCGACGGAACCATCCCTTCCAATCATCTCCACAATTTCGAACATTCAAATATTTCCATCACCTTTTTCATGTATGCAGCTTTCTCAATTCTATTAGATAAGCTTGCTCCTCCAGCAAAATATGGACTCACCTTTATGCTTGGTGCCATAGCCTTTGGCCAGCAGTTACTACTTTTCCACCTCCACTCAGCTGATCATATGGGGGTTGAGGGCCAATATCATTGGCTTCTACAAATTGCAATTTTCACCTCCCTTGTAACCACTCTTTTGGGCATTAATTACCCTAAAAGTTTCTTGAATAGCTTTGCAAGGTCTATTAGCATTATGTTCCAAGGTGTTTGGCTTATGGTCATGGGTTTCGTGCTTTGGACACCCGAATTCATACCTAAAGGTTGTTTCATGAACTTGGAAGAAGGTCATAAAGTAGTCCGATGCCATGGGGAAGAGGCCCTAGAGCGCGCTAAATCCCTAGTGAACATTCAGTTCAGTTGGAATGTTGTAGGCATGACAATTTTTTCAGTATCACTTTATTTAATCATGATCAAACTCTATCCCCAAAAAGTTGAATACCGATCACTATCGAAATTCGAAGAACTAGAAGAGGAAATTGAGGATGACGTCGAGGATCGGAAGAAAGGGAAATCCGAGGAGCCCAAGAGTACTTTCCTACAAATGGGAAAATCATTTGCTCCTATGGACATGGAAAGGTAGGTAAAAGAGGGTGGTAATTATGTAAAAATATTAGGTTTGGTGGGAATTCAGTTTGTTTAATCAAGACAAGAATAATGTTGGCTTAGTCAAACAAAACTCATGTCCCATAGGAACAATAGAATGTAAAGAAAAAACCAAGTGAAGTGTTTTATTTTTATTTATTTATATATTTTTTAAATTTTTGTGCATGTATGAATGCAGAAAAAGTGATAAATTAAAGGAGTTTTCTTCTTAAAGGTGTGAAAAGATTGATATCTACTATACTACAGAATTATGAAGTTGTACTCATTTGATTTTATTGTTGATATTGATTTGGTTATCAATGATCTTAGCAACTTTACTTTTTAGTAATTTTTTGGCCAGTGGAAGACCATGCATTTTTGTTTATTATATATGTATGCAATAACTGCTACTATATATAACAATTGATCTCGTGGAAGCAGGAAAAAGGGATGAACATGTCCGTCTGTTTTTCTGACCTACAGACTTGGTAAAATTGGATGTTAAAAAGGCAATGATCAAGATGGAGATCCCCATGTCTGGCTAGATAATCTTCAATGTTTCTTACAGCTATCCAAAAATGAAGACGTGTCTAGAAGTAACTTCTTTCAACCAAATAAACCATGTCCAATGAACTTTGGTACGAGGCAACTGCCCCGGTCAGAGCAAAGCTCAAAATTGCATAACCAAATATTGTATAGTCGCGCCATTAATTTGGAGATAATGCATAAGTAAACAAACACCCGACGAATATTAAGACACTGTAACTGTTAAGAATTTCGGATCACAAGATAATGACGACAATGAAATAAATGTGAATAAAATAAGAACACAATAAATTTAGAGGATGATGATCCACTATAAAATCAATAGCTTTGTGTTTACAATATCAAGATTTCAATAATAAATTGAAATCTAGGCTCTCAAGAATGTTTTCTTTTAATTCTCTTGATATTAGAATCAATAATAATATTACAATTCGTGACCTATATATAGAAAAATCCTAGGAACAAGTTGTAGTAGAAAAGAAGTCCAAAAACGCGTCAAACAGACGAAACGGGCTTGGGCTGGAAAGACTGTCGCTCGAGCGACAGTCGAGCGAGGGGCGAGCAATAGTCCGGGAGACGAAGTCTCGGGTTATTTTTTACCAGCTTCGCTCGAGCGTCCAGCTAGCGACAGGCTAGCGAAAATGCGGCAACTTTTTCCTCCGGTCCATAATTTTGATTTCTTCAAAACCATCTTCAAATCAGACTCCAATATCCATTAGAATTTGGCTCAAACCACAACAATTTTCTACCTTGAACCAAATTCCAACACAAGAAACTCCGAGTTACAACTCAATCAATAAACATCACTCCTCCTCCAAACAAGCCTCAATGGACTAAATCAACGACAAACACCCACTAAATTCAAACAATGTTCAAACTTAGAAATATGAAGTAGTTTTGTCATCATATCAGCAGGATTATTAGTGGTGTCAACCTTGCTCACTATAATATCACCACAAGCAATCACATCACACACAAAATGATACCTCACATCAATGTACTTAGTCCTCTCATGGAACATCTGATCCTTAGTCAAGAAAATTGCACTCTGACTATCACATAATAATGTAGACATCTGCAAGTCTTCACTGATTTCACCAGTCAATCCTCTTAGCCATATAGCCTCCTTACATGCCTCTGTAATGGTCATGTATTATGCTTCTGTTGTAGACAAAGCTACTGTATTTTGTAACATAGCTTTCTAGCTAATAGCATAGCCACCAAGGGTAAACACATACCCTGTAAGTGATCTCTTCTTATCAAGATCCCCTGCATAGTCTGAATCCGATGACTCCATATGAATTTCTACCAAAATGAAAACAAGCATTTGAAGACTTTACAATATTGCTTGCCAGGATTGGCCATGTATCTGCTAACTGCACTAACTGCATGTGCCAGATCAGGTTTAGTACAAACCATAGTGTACATGTGCGAACCAACTGCACTGGAGTAAGGAACCCGAGACATATAATAAATGTCTTCATCTGACGGTGGACACAAGTTAGATGATAGTATGAAGTTAGCAGCCAATGGAGTACTGACAGCCTTAACTTTCACCATATTGAATCTTTCAAGCACCTTCTCAATGTACTCCTTCTGACTCAAATACAATCTGCCTGCCTTTCTATCTCTCAAGATTTCCATTCCAAGAATCTTCTTCGCTGCTCCTAAATCCTTCATGTCAAACTCCTTACTGAGTTCTAATTTTACTTTTCTAACCTTAGCTTTATCCTTTGCTGCTATAAGCATATTATCAACACATAATAACAAATATGTAGTTGATACACCACTTTCTTTCCTGAAGTACACACGACATTCATAATTACAACTATCAAAATCATGAGTAGTCATGAATGTATCACCTCTTATACCACTGCCTCGGTGACCGTTTCAATCCATACAAGGATTTCTTCAATAAGCGCACATAGTCTTCCTTTTTTGAAGGTATGAACCCTTCTGGTTGTTGCGTGTAGATGCTCTCCTTAAGTTCTCCACGTAAGAATGATATCATGACATCCATTTTCTCAAGCTCCAAATCAATCCTAGCCACCACTACAAGGAAAGCCCGAATAGAACTATGATTCACAACTGGTGAGAACACATCTGTAAAATCAACACTCGAGATCTGACTGTAGTCTTTTGCCACCAATCTAGCCTTGTATCTAGCATCTTCAATCCCGAATGTGCCTTCCTTTCTTTTAAACACTCATTTACAACGAACCACATTTTTACCTTTAGGTAATTTCACCAAGTCCCAAGTGTTATTTTTGTTCAATGACTCCATCTCCTCATGCATAGCAATCATTCATCTGCTAGAATCACTGCAACTGACTGCCTCTTAATATGTAACAGGCTCCTCAGTTGAATCAATGTCATCAGCCACATTCAATGCATAAGCTACCAAATCTGCTTNATCTCCTCCTGCATAGCAATCATTCATCTGCTAGAATCACTGCAACTGACTGCCTCTTAATATGTAACAGGCTCCTCAGTTGAATCAATGTCATCAGCCACATTCAATGCATAAGCTACCAAATCTGCTTCCCCACACTTCTGTGGAGGTTTAATCTGTCTGCGAGGTTTGCCCTTTAATATAGAATACTATGGTGATGGTGGTGTAGGCAAAGTATGCAAGATATTACTTTTTATTAACCCCAAATTGGACCAATATATGGTAGAATGTCTTGTAACCTCTGATTGTTCTCTTGAACCAATTTCCAACTCCACCCGAGTTGAATAATTCTGATCCTTAGTTTTATTAGAATCTCCAAGAGATGAACCACGAACCATAGCAAGTTTATCAAATACCACATTTTTTCTAACAACCACATTTCTAATCTCTGGACACTACAACTTATACCCCTTCACACCTGATTTATACCTAAGAAAGATACACTTTCTAGACATTGGCTCCAACTTCCCATTATCCACATGAGCATAAGCCAGACACCCAAAAATTTTCAAATCAGAATAGCAAGAAGGTTTACCAGACCATACCTTTTCTGTTGATCTTTTATCACTAACAATTGAGGGTGAGCAATTAACCAAAAAACCTTTTCTGTTGATCTTTTATCAATGACAATTGAGGGTGAGCAATTAACCAAAAAATAAGCTGTAGTAGCAGCTCCAGACCAAAAAGACTTAGGCAACCCAGTATTCGAAAGCATACAACGAACATTTTCCATCAAGGTTTTGTTCATCCGTTTTGCCACACCATTCCGTTGAGGAGTTCCAGGCAATGTCAAGTATCTTAAGATGCCTTCAGCTTTGCAGAAGCTATTGAATTCATGTGAACAAAACTCCAACCCATTATCAGTGCGTAGACATTTCACTTGCTTTTCGGTCTGGTTCTCTACCAATATTTTCCACTCCTTGAAGGTCCCAAAACCTTTTCTGTTGATCTTTTATCAATAACAATTGAGGGTGAGCAATTAACCAAAAAATAAGCTGTAGTAGCAGCTCCAGACCAAAAAGACTTAGGCAACCCAGTATTCAAAAGCATACAACGAACATTTTCCATCAAGGTTCTGTTCATCCGTTTTGCCACACCATTCCGTTGAGGAGTTCCAGGCAATGTCAAGTATCTTAAGATGCCTTCAACTTTGCAGAAGCTATTGAATTCATGTGAACAAAACTCCAACCCATTATCAGTGCGTAGACATTTCACTTGCTTTTCGGTCTGGTTCTCTACCAATGTTTTCCACTCCTTGAAGGTCCCAAACACATCACTTTTCTGCTTCAAGAAAGAATACCCAAACTTTCCTAGAGAAGTCATCAAATACTATCAACAAGTAATAATAGCCACCTTTAGAAGGTACCATGGCTGGTCCCAAAGATCTGAATGGATATATTTAAGTGTTTCCTTCATGTTGTGTCTTCCTTTAGTAAATCTGACTCTCTTCTGTTTTCAAAGACACAATGCTCACAAAATTCAATTTTTGCTGGTCTTCTACCCATCAAGAAGTCCCCTTTTACTCAACTCCGCCATTCCATTCTCACTCATATGCCAAAGTTTTGTAACTTTATCATCCGTTAAAGAATAAGCAGAAACTGCTGCATCCCCAATAACTGCAGAACCATGCAAAATATATAGTTTTGTAGAGTTTTTACGCCCCTTCATGACAACAAGAGCACTCATGCTCACTTTCAAAACTCTACCTTCACCGATGTATCTGTAATCCTTTGAGTCAAGTGTACTCAAGGATATGAGATTCCGCTTCAATTCTGGAACATGTCTTACATCTGAAAGTGTTCTGACAACTCCATCAAACATCCTGATTCTAGCTGTACCAACTCCAGCAATCTTGCAATGTGCGTTGTTTCTCATAGTCACAGCACCTCTCGAAACTTCTTCATATGTAGAAAATCAGTCCCTGTTAGGACCATATGAAAAGTACAAATCGAGTCAAGAACCTATTCATCACTAGATTTAGTATCTCAATAAAANAGTCAAGAACCCATTCATCACTAGATTTAGTATCTCCGTCAGAAATTAAAAGAAGCCCTCCACGACTGTGCTCATCCTCCACCACATCAGCCTCCGCTGTATTAACATGTTGCTTTCATTTCTCCGTAGCACCAGCAGCTTTATTTCTATTTTTCAAGGCAAAGCAATCAGCTCTAATATGCCCATTCTTCTTACAGTATTGACATGTCTTCTCAGCATGTCTAGATTTTGATTTGCCCCTCATATTTCTGCCAAAATTCCTATCTTGATTCCTCCCACGCACAACCAAGCTTTCAGCATGATTTTCAGATCATTCAGCAAGATGTCTCATCTTCTCCTTAGATAGTAAAGCATCATAGACCTCTTCTACGGTGAGTGTATCCCGATTATAGAGAATAGTATCCCTAAAAGTCACATATGATGGTGGCAGTGAACACAACAACATCAAAGCCAAATCCTCATCGTCATACTTAACCTCCAATGTCTCCAAATCAGCCACGATTTCTTTGAACATAGTTAAGTGATCATCCAATGACATACCTTCAGACATTTGGTGATAATACAAGCGATGTTTCAAGTGTAGCTTGCTGGTCAAGCTCTTTGTCATGCAAAGTTGCTTCAACTTCAACTACAATGCAGCTGCACTCTTCTCCATAAGAACATCTTGAAAAATTTGATTCGAGAGATGTGGATGAAGTTGAGATTGGGCTTTCCGATCCCTACGCCGCTTTTCATCTTGCGTCTAAGTGGCTGTCACCCTATTAAAGCCAAGCAATGCTTCCTCCAAACCCATCTGCGCCAACACCGCTCGCATCTTCATTTGACATAATGTAAATCTCGTGTTTCTATCCAAAAATAGAATATCATACTTCATTGTCGCCATACGGAACAATCAACATAGCTCTGATACCACTTGTAATGAATTTCAGATCACAAGATAATGACGATAATGAAATAAAGGTAAAGAAATAAGAATGTAAGAAGTTTAGAGGAGGAGAATCCACTATAATCAATAACTTTGTATTTACAAGATCAAGANCAAGATTTCAATAATCAATTGAAATATAGGCTCTCAAGAATGTTCTCTCTTAATTCTCTTAATATTAGAGTATCTCCAAGAGACTCTTTAAATATGAAATACTCTCTATTTTAAAGAATCAACATTTAAAATCATGTTCCAATATACTCTTTAAATTAACATTTTAATTTAGAGAGTGTGTTTGACTCTCCAAATTTGGAAAGACAAACTTTCTCTCTATAATTAAATGAATTAAAAAAGTTTCAATTTTCAATGTAGGAAAATAATAAAATAATCTAAAGAAATGCTAGTTAAAATAAAAGATAATGAAAATAATAAATACTTTTTGAGAGTAGTAAAATTAAGTGTTAAATAGAAATAGCTCGTTGGAGTACTTCAAAATTTTAGCTCTCTAAATTTTTAGATGCTCTCTAAATGATAGAATATAATCCTTTAAAATAGAGATTCTCTTGAAGATCATCTTATAATTAATAATAATATTACAAGTCGTGACTTATATATAGGAAAACCCTAGGACATGTTGCAATAGAAAAGAAGTCCAAAAACGCGTCAAACAGACGAAACGAGCTTGGGTCGGAAAAGACTGTCGCTCGATTGACAGCCCTGGTGACAGTCGGACAACGAAGTCTCTGTTTGTTTTTTACCAGCTTTGCTCGAGCGTTCAACTAGCGCCATGCTAACGAAAATGTCGCAACTTTTTCCCTCGATCCATAATTTTGATTTCTTCAAAACCATCTTTAAATTAGACTCCAATACCCACTAGAATTTGGGTCAAACCACAACAGTAACAAAAGAGTTTACATTTAAATACACGTTAGGTGTTGAGTTTGATAGAATTATACGTAATTAATTAACAAAAAATATATATAATAAAATTTATTATCAATATTAGTATCAAAGAATGTAATAGAAGCGTAGTTGCCTTGCCGTGAACTCAAAAAACATGAATATTTAACATGGTAAACTATACAAAACTTGAAAATGACCTCATTTACTATAATACATAATCTAGTTCTTGGGTTTTCTAAAGGATTGGTTAAGTGTAAGCTTCCACATATTGGATAACGTATTCACATTAATTGTCCATTGACACTACGTGTCTTTCTCACTACAAAAATAAGTTATTTTTCTCTTTTGACTTTATAAGAATTGGCTGTCTTATTTTTATTTGACCCCTCAACTTTCGTGAAAAGCCGATTGGTTGTAGCTTTTAAGTTGTTATATGATTAATTAATGATGGAATTAAATTCATAAATTTAAAACTGATGTTGGCATCGAGTAATTAAGTAATTAAGGGGTATTTATTTACTTAAGTTTTAAATTTTTCAAGATTTATTTTTGATGCTTTTCAATAGTATGTAACACGTTTTTCGAACGTGATTGTGTTATTATTGGGAGTTTAATATTTTTTGTTCAAACATTTAAAATAGTTAATATTTCAATAGAAAATTACGATTAAAAGGGTAGAATTGTCATATTACATGACATTAACAGGAAATTTGGCCGGAAGTCGTTAGGAAGGACCAACTACACGAATTATTGAAAAGTTGGGGATGTTTCAACCAATTAAAATTTAATGGATATGACATTGAGGCCGAGTGAAAAGTGTGGAGAGATGCAATATGATGAACTCAATTTCTTAGATTTTAAAATGAGATGGTAAACAAACGCAATAAAAAAGTTTTAGATACCCAATTTCTAAGTATATATAAACTTGTACTGATCCTATAATAGTAATACTGTCAACAAGGGTTAATTTCAGCAATAATCAGTTAAGTTTGAAAAAATTTCAAACTGGTCATTTAAGTAATTTTATTATGACAATAGTGACTTAAGTTTTAATGATTATACTAATCGTCACTTGGCAAGAAAAATTAACTTTCCCCTGTTTGATACACATTAAAATGAAAAGAATATATTTTTTTGGTAATGTGATAGTAAATATGTGGTTGAAAATATGAAAAGATATTGATATAATAAAAAAAATATTATTTTATTAAAAAAATGTATAGTTAAAAATGAGTAGAAAAATGATAATGAAAATTATAATGTGACTCAAATGGAGGCCTAGATCTCACATGGCACCGTTAAACTTCACGTGGACATACAATCAAATTAGTAAATACATCACTTCATATCTTATCAAGCTTCAACTATCAAAAGGCATGATTTTAAAGGTATTCTTTTATAGGACAATGTGTCTATTTTTTATGAATCTTCGAATACATATGTTTCAATCATGCTTTTTAATTTTGTTGCATGATTAAATTTGGCATGTTGTATTTATTAAGGGTGTGTTTGACCCACATTATTTTAGAAAAATGTATTTTGAAATAGTAGATTGATGGAGAATGTGTGATTGAAAAAGAAGGAAAAATTATTGATGTGATAGGAAATATTATTTTATTGAAAGAAAAATGTGTGGTTGGAAATAAATAAAAGAATGAGAATGTGAATTTTAATGTGTACCAAACAGGACTTAAGTATAATGTGTTCAAGTGGAATTTAAGGATTTTGTGCAGGATTTTAAGTTAATTTTCTAACCGAGAGATCACTAGTATAATTGTTAAACATGAGCAACTATCATCATAAGAAAATTACTTCAACGACAATTTTGAAATTTTTTAGAAACTTCAGTGACCATTATCGAAATTAACCCTATGAACATAATTTGATAATTCATGATTTCGTATAAATTAAAAAATATATATATTCATTTCCGAATAGAGTGTAACTTCAGTGACCATTATGGCAAGTTAATGCTTTTCTATCACCATAAAGCAACATTTAAGTCAAAGTAAAGTGGGTGCAAATTCTTCATAGAAAATTGACAAGTCGCATCGTATGAGTCAATCAATTTCATGTGGTCACAAATTGAATTATTTAATATAAAAATTAACATTTTACCAAGTTAAAATAACAATAATTTATTTTTTAATAAACAAGTGTTGTATAAGCACTAGAATTGCATCTGATGAAATTTTTGCCACTCCACTGACTCATAATCAATTGAGAAAGGAATTGAAAGAGCTAAATCACTTTAGATGTGACATCGCACCCAATTACCCCACTAAGCCGTTTTAAATAAATAGACATTTTTGGTAGAACGATATTTTGTCTAGTCTTCCAACGTGCACGATAATCAGATCAAAGAGAATTATCAACTTAAATTGGACAAGATATTTAGATAGAAATAAAAGGATAAACCCAATTAAAATTAGATTAGAAGTATATGGAGATAATTAATTCTCTAGACTTGTGTAGCACGTTGAAATTGATATGCACTAGTGGTGAAAGTGTAATAATTAACTTTAGATTGAAAATTGAATATCCTCATTCTGTGATTTTTGACCAATCATACTCTAGTACGTGGAGGTTACGTAATTACAGTAGTTTCCTAATTATTTTATTTCTGATTCTCGAATTTAACAAGTGATATATCCATTCTATTGAATAAATATAAATGTTTTCTGAAATAAATGTAACCAAATTTAAAGCAAAAAAATAGATTATTTTTAACTAAAACAAAGATTATTTTCAATCACTTATTTAATTAATTTTTATCAAAATCAACTAAAATTATGATTTTAATCCCCACCAAACAGGGAATTACAAAAAATTTGATTTTAATCCCAACAAACAGAGACTAAGTTAGGTTATATTAAAAAAAAAAAAATTAGAATGTAAAAAATAACTTATAAATTTAGACAAACATGTTGTAACAATAAATTTTTAATTAACTTTTTCACTTAAAAATAAGAGTTTGAAAATAAAGCCTTTGTTTTGTACTTATTATTTTCAAAAAATATATTTTTTTTTGTAATTTTCAATCACACGTTATTTAGGGTGTGGTTGACTCACATTATTTTGGAAGAATGTATTTTGAAATAGTAAATTGATGGAGAATGTGTGGTTGAAAAAGAAGGAAAAATTATTGATGTGATATAAAATATTATTTTATCGAAAAATATGTGGTTGAAAATAAGTAGAAGAATGAGAATTAGAATTTTAATGTATACTAATCAGGGGCTTAATAAAATAATATTACATGTAAATTCAAAATTTTTCATTATTTTTATCCACACAATTTTCAACAAAATATTATTTCAAAATATATTTTGAACATACTCAAGTAGGTGCAAAATTTACTTAAAAACAATTTTAAATTAATGAATTTTTATCTTTAATTATTTGAAATCATGCAATTTGATGGTTTACTTTTGATAATGCCTTGTCCAATCTGCAGTCTGCATACGTCATCCTCAAGAAGCAGGATAATAGGTCAAACTTGTCATTTTTGTGGTGGTGAAAAATTAGAAATACAAAAACATGAAAAATCGCCGTTGCCGGGGATCGAACCCGGGTCACCCGCGTGACAGGCGGGAATACTCACCACTATACTACAACGACTTGCTTGTTATTCAACAAGAAATATTTTATATACTTTTTATTATACAAATAAATATCTCATTCGCAGCATTTTAAATCGATAAAAATTGTCTATTAAGAGATAATTTATCACAGATCGCTAAATTAGAAAGTTTTGAGCAATATACAAAAAACTTTTTAACATAATATACAGGGCCGGCCTTGAGAGTTATGAGGCCCTAGGCAACAAATTATTGTGAGACCCTTAAATATTTTTTTTTAGAAAGTGTAGAAGTCTTTTTAACACCAATTATGATCGATTCAAATTCAGTCGCTCTATAGCATTAGAAAAATGAAATGAGCAATTTTAGAATAAATAATTTATTTTACTTTCATAAAAATTAATTTATAAATTTTACAGAAATTTTATATGGCTAGAGCAAAAAATTATATGGGATATTCTTTAAATTTTTTTTATGCAATGATTCTTTTTTTTTTTTTTTTTGTAGAGCTTGGTGACCTTGAGCCAGGGTCAACCCTGATAATATAAAATCAAGTGCAATATATATGTATCACATTAATAATATATCTACGTAGATGTCGTGAGTGTAATATATGTTAAAACAAACATGTGCTATTATATTTTATACCGTAATATAGTATGTCTATGTAACAAGTGATCCCTAATTTCATTCCAGTCCTATAACATGTAAGAAAATGTTTCTTGAAAAAGCTCTATTTCACAAGAAAAAATTTCGTCACAAATTTGACACAATTAATATTGAAAGGAAAGAGATGAGCTAAAAAAACCTTTAGAGGCGATACTTTACCCGATTGCACTGTAAAGCCATCTTAAGCAAATAAATTTGTGGATAAGTAGTCTTTTCTTGTAGAGCGATCTTTCGTCAAGTTCCCCCAACTTGAGCAATAATCATGACAGAGAATTATCAACTTAAATTAGATATGGAAATTTAAATGGAAATAAAAGAATAAATTCAATAACCCAATTTAAATTATATTAGAAGTATATGGAGATTATTAATTCTCTAGACTTGTGTGGAAAACGTTGGAGTTGTAAAGATGCATCAAACACTTATAATGGAGAAAAAGTAGTAATTGACTTTTGGTTGAAAATGAATAACCTAATTCTGTGATTTTTATTTTTTTGCCAACCATATTCCAGTACGTGGAATTACTGTAGTTTCCTATTTTTATTTATTTATTTATTTATTTCATTTCCGATTTTCACTTTTAACGAGTGATATATCTATTCTATCGTGTATATATATTGATGGCCATTATTTTGAAGAAATGATGTTTTTAGTAATGATTTTTTCAGGAATGTATGTTTGAAAAATATGAAAATTTTTGGATATACGTGTACAAAATTTTATTATATAAATGTGATTGAAAATGAGTATGAAAATTAAATTTTTTTTTTTAAATGGAATCAAACATGAGCATAAATGTTTTCCGGAATAAATGTATCCTAATTTAAAGCATAAAAAATAGATTATTTTTAACTAAATAAAATCAACAAAATTTAATAACTTTGTAATCAGATGTGTTGTACGCAAGATGAATTTTAATTGAGACTAAGAATATAACTTTTTGCTCTTATGATATGAGTCGGGAGCAGATCCAACATCGAACCATATTTTAAGTCAAGTCAATATTTAAAAGAAAAAAATATTACACAATTTTTTTACCCATAGAAAATTCAAACGTGCTAATCCCCCTAAATCCACCACCGATATTAGTAGTACTAATTACAAGATACAGCAAACCAACAACGTTTTGTAACCTAATTCCTACAAAATGGGCTTGAGGGGAACATCAAAATTGCTTTCGAGCAATGGTGAAGAAAGGAAAGACGAGCGAGCGAGCAATTTTGCAAATGAGACAGGTGTCTTTGTCTTGTCTCAAAGTACATGTCCATCTTTTAACTGCATTTGGATAAAATTGCTAAAACTTGTTTGTTTTATGTAGTAAATATATACTACTTTCATTAATATTATTTAACCAATTTCTAACTTCAAAATTTTCACTTTTTCAAAATTTTAAACCACCACCGCGAACCTTTTCCAATTGGCTCTACTTTCACGTGAGAAAACGATAGAATATTTATTTATTAATTAATAATATATTATGCTTACTGAAGATGCTACTTTTCACCACATTGTATTGTGTGCATTCTAATTTGGCGCCTTGGAATCCATACAATAAGGTTTGATTCCTATATATGCTCAAACCAACCCTAAAATATTCAATAAAATAAAAAAAAGTTTGCTCTCACACGTGATTTTTATTTTTATTTTTGCTTAAAGGGAGCTAACAATAATACCCCCGACACTTTTTCTTTATTTGTTTTCTTCACGCGTAAATTCATCATTCGAAGCTCAGAATCCAAATTTATCCCGGCTATAAATACGTGGTGTGGTAGTTTATCACCCATCATCTAAGCCAAACAAGCACCCCACATAAGATCCATACACCAAAACTACTATCTCAAGTACAAGAATATGGAACATCATCAAGAAGCTGGTTCAAATGGAAGAAGATACCGAAAGAGTAACGAGCGTGTCGAGAAAGACGATGAGAGAAGAAGAATGGCGAGGCAGGAGGATGTAAACAAAATGGCCGATGAGTTTATCAACAACTTCAGGAAGCAGCTGAAATTTGAAAGAGAAGAGTCTCTCAAAAGATACCATCAAATGCCAGCCAAGGGAACCTAAATCAGAATCCATGTTTGAATAAATCTTGTACCAATAACCTATTCTCGAGCTTTTCATGTAATCAAGTTATGTGATACATATTATCAGAAATAATTTACGATTATCTTAAGCATACTCTAGATGGATTAGGGTCTTTTTCTGCTTCTGCTTCGTGTTGAAAACTCTTCTAATTAGACAAACCACTTCCAGAAAATTATCCAAACTGCCTTAAAATAAGATTAATCTCAAAAGAAGCTATTTGATGTTCAAAATCCATGCCAAACAAAACCTTGGTTTGCATCAAAATGACTTCAACCCTACCAACTAGTCTCATTTTTCAACTTTTGAAACCTCGAATGTGTATACAAGACATCGGTAGGTGGAAGTTGGACTAAATGCTGAGTTTTCAGAAGGTCATCAATAAAATCTAACCTAATTGACCATAATTCAACATGCCACAACAATGCATTTGTCGATTTGTTTGAACCTAATTTTCCTCTTCTTCTACTAACACAGAAAAATAAGAATTTTTCCCCCATGTAGAGAAACATTTCCACAGAAATGGGACAGAATACTCACAATGGAGTGGGCCCAACCGTGTATTTAAAAAAAAAATTCCACGGGACCCACGTGTGAGTATTCTTACCCATTTCTGTTGGTTTTGCTTCTGTACATGGAGCAAAACAAGAAAAATAAAATGACCTTAAAAATAAATATTAAGAAGCCATAAATCTGAGCAAGCAAATGAAGTGACATAACTGATTGAGGAAAAATATAACAGTTGTTCACTATTCTCAACATTCAAAATGCCACTTGTATTCACAAAAGATCTTCAAGACTATAAACTACCAATAACCCTTACGAAACAAACAGCCAAGGAGCCAATCAACAAACATGTACAATATATTTGCTCTCTCTTTGAATAAAAATATAACCTTACCTCATATTTCTGTTCTGTGTGTCATGCTCCATTCAGAATTCCATGTTTACCTACTGAAGAAGGTTGAAATAATCGTCAATTTCCAGATCGAACTTCATCTGCAAGCTGATGATGAAGGTTCGTTGTTCCCCTATATTTAAGACTCCCAAATGTTCTATTTTCCACATGTTGCGTATAGTCACTCATTCAACCTCCGCATAAAATATAGACTTAACAAAGTAAACCAATAAAGGCAAGTATTGAATTAAAAAGTGCAGAAACCAAAATTGATAATCTGCAACAACAAATGTAGTCAATTGGAGAAAGTGAAGCCCAACTTCTAAAAAGCATGAGTGACAGGGAGGCCTATCTTATGCTTGAAGAACCTGACAGTGTACGATGTGACTCTTTAATCCACTTCGCCCAGCTATACTTGACCATAAATTTGTGAAGAGCGACCTCGAATGACCTTTACTGGCAATATTTTCCCAAACATTAGGATTGGTCTCCACTCGTTTGTCAGGATTCGAGACATCAACCATACTGATGCTCATATTGTTACGGATAATACAGAGCTTATCGTTCAAAGGAACAAGAGCAGCAGCCTCTAAAGCACGAGAATTGCCAAGGTGGAGCTTGCTATCAATAAATCTGTTCCAAGAATTTGTGGCTTCATTATATACTCTAAGCTTACAACCATCACGACAGTCCAGAGCATACAGCTTCCCGTTCATAGATATACTCGGATTGCGCCATCCAGCAACCATCCCATCATTGACCGTAGTCCATGTATTGGTTTCTGGGATATATGCTTCACTCAAAACCTCTCTGTGCGATCCAAGTCCTTTTAGGTACCACTTGCCATCATAAACTACCCCAATAAAAGGAACCATAGCCGTGCTCATATCAGCGATAAAACTCCAGCGGTTTCTGTTGGGATCATAAACTTCAGCTGAACGAAGTGTCCTCTGGATACCTTCACATTCTCCCCCAGCAATGTAGAGACAGTTATTAATGACACAAGAACCAAAGAAATGCCTTTTACGAAGCATGTCTGGTGCTCGGTGCCATTTATTTGTCCTAGCACTGTAAAAGATCACGCGCCTCATAGATCCCTTTAATGGATCTTTCCCTCCAAACAAGTACAGGTGGCAACCACTTACAACAGCACTGCCAAATCCAAGTGCCGAACTATACTCCACTGGCACAGGTGGAAGTGGCTGCCACATTTGATAGGTTGGGTCAAAAGCATGCCACGAGATCCGTCCATCACGATCTCTTTTTATGACATATACCCACTCTTCAGCCATGCCAAGACTTTTTCTGAGAGAGTAAAAGAAGTTTCCAGCCAGGAGCTTGTTCCATCTCTTGCAAACTAGACGCAACTTATTATGTTCAACACGAGGCACTCGAATGAGACAAGCAATTGCAAGATCATCAGGAAGTCCAGGCAGGAGCGGTGGCTGCACTCTGGTCCTCTCTCTGCGGGAGTTCTTTTTCTTGTGTGCATGAGGACTTATATCTGGTTGGATGCAGATTTTTGATCCTGGGACAAATTTTCTTGCCCCAACTACAGTTTTTAAGCCTGAATCGACCTTACAATAGCATGATACTGAATCAACCTGCAAATAATTCTTGGTTATGATATCAAATATTATACACACCAAGAAGATATTTTCAGGTCAATACAAGTAATCTTGAGAAGCTAATAGAAGCTTTGCCAATTTATCCATTTGTATAACTGAAGCTTTTCATCTATGTTGCTCCAACTCTGCTTATCATGCCATACCCATATCCAACATGACCATGGATATTTGTCCAACATACCTTCTGAAATGGCACAACTTTATGACATTTGAAATGAGTCCCATACTAAGCCATAACCATAATTTACTAAAAAAGTTCTAAAAAAAGTCTCCTTTTATTCTAAGTTTCAGTTATATTATATATCATTTCTTGAAAATGCACTGCTCATTCTCCCGCTGACAGAATTATGTAAAACATCTTAAGAGTGTCCCAATTAATTTACTAATGTCGCAAATAGAATGTGCACATAACCAAGAAACCTGGACAAACACCTGAGTCATGCAACATAACTTTTGGAGGGTTGCGCTTAAAGGGATGAATTGGTGAAGTCTTCAGACTCTCAAACAACAAGACAAGAAGTTATCTTCAAAAGCCTCAAATGTTATGGATAAAAGAGAAGGGAAAGTCAGAAATATTTTATTGCGTTGACATCTATTTTTTTCAGTGTATTCACTGTCTACATTAATTTGAAGAGAGGATGTTATTAACATGCTGCCTATCTACTGCTATACAACTGTGGCCGAGCATAAGAACCAACCAATACAGTTTAAACAGGTAAAATAAACCTCTGTAATTCATTTAAGGATGTTATGAATGTATGATAGTAGGATATCTTTTTAGTGTACATTGAATTTACAGATGTTCAGAAGTGTAACTACTTTGAGAACTGCCTGAGGTCTGGAACTTTAGAATGATACTCAAATAACTCAAACAAGTAAAATGGTTGTCTTTTATTTTCATCCATCTCATCCACATTTTTCAAAATCTTATCAGATAAGTCGGCGCCCAAACTACCATTTTCTGTTCCATGGTTAAATAATTAAGGGGTTGTATGACAAAGCTTTTGATAGAGTTTTAGCAGATTTTGATAAAAGTCAATAAAATTTGGAGTTGAAAAGTTGATAAAGTGGTACGACTCATAAAATTGTGGGATTAAAATTTTGACCCGTTGAGAAGGATCAAATTTTAGCAAAGTTTTATCAAACAAGCACTAAGAACCATCTTCGATATGTTCTATGGAAAATTGATGGCTTGTTTGCAAGGAAGAAAGATTTGAGTAGCAACCCCACTATATCTAATGTGTTGTGCCTGAAATAGAAGTTGGGAGAGATTTTGTACGAGCTGATGCTGCTCAAAATTCATTCTGGGGCTGTAGTTGGGTGTATGCATGGAAAATTAGTACTCTTCATATGGAAAGACTGCCATTTATCATTCTTTTGAAGACAGTCAAAAGAAAAGTGATGATGAAAGCAAGCCTTTAAACAAGGGAAGGATACCTAGAGAAATTTGAAAACCTGGAAATTTCACCATGAGCATCATCATAGTAAAAAGTGCATTTCAAGATAGACCAAGTTATCAATAAAAGGCTAATTATACAAAGAATTACATCAATATTAACACTGAAAAAAGAGTAGGAATAATTCGCATTAAACACAACTAATAATTCTTCTTCTTGTGTTTAAGCTTTCTAGTTTTCCCACAAATAAGAAGAAATCATGCTAACAAATCAAATAAGGGAAACCTGCAGAAAATTTCCAATCTAGATTCTCAAAAAGCCTTCAACCAATCCCACAGGAAATAGATTCTGCACACCAATGACAATTTCCCCCAGCACAAATCTTTTTGCTACGTGAAGTTATAGCCGCATTAACCAATTGCCCTACCATGACATTCTCGAAAAAAACCAAATTTACGGAAAGGGAAAAAACAAGAAATGTACCTGTTAATTCATTTTAATTTAATTACATTTCAAGAAATGGGCCATTTCTAAAGATTCAAACAACCTATAAACAGTCCGTCTGAACAGAAAACTGCGTAGACAAAATTATAGATAACTCGAAGTCAAAATTTATTGGAGATTTCACCTTCAATGTACAATTCAGCTGGGTATTTTCAAAATTCATGAACATAAAACAAGACCCACAAAACAAATTCATCGAATATCTTCCATAAAGACTACACATTTACAGAAAAGTTCAACAGGATATCTCAATAAACACATAAATTCAAGAAATTATCAGCAGAAAAAGCCAAAGATTAAATTGGGATTTACCAGTGGAGCTTGAACTCTAAAACCCCTGTGTGCATTTGGTGACCTCTCAATTGTTTGCTCCATAATAACATCAAACCTGCACCTAATTTCAAAGACTCCGATCCAATACTCTCAAAAGAAAAATCTTGAAATTGAAAGGCCCAAAGGAGAGCTTTTTACGCCCTTTTACTTAAACTCTGCAAAGGCAAAAACAAGAATACAAAGAGCAAGTTTTATGCCTAAAAGTTAGAACGACAATTACTTTCTGTGTTCATAACACAAAAAAATTTACATTACTTACATATTCAAAATGCTTGATTTGTTCCTCCGACTAAAAAGGGTAACTGAAGAATACAGCTGGTCCCATTGTCTTCAGTTTTCACCAAACTTGGATTTGCTCAGCATAACTATAATTAATACATTATTATGACTTATGGAAGAGGAGATTTTTATTTAAATATCTGCATTCATTAATGAGGGAGGCGGAGGGCGATGAGGTTGTTGATATTTTCTTTGCTGCATTTAAAATTAAAAATGGGTCGGTTAAAAACCAAAGAACATCCGGAATAATGCTGGTTTAAAAAATATATTTTTTAAAAATAATAGTTAAAAGTAGAAAAAAGTTTCACGACAATGGTAAAAAAAATGATTCTTTTTCAAAATATTTGTCATTTTTTAAAAAGAGTGAAAAAATAATTTTCAAATACTTACTTTCAAACAAACAAGGGCATAGTAAGTTAAGATTACGATTTTGACACGCTCCCATAATGATATTATGGTTTATTTGAGTTCATTTTTTCAAAAAATGCATTTTGTAATAGTATTATAATGAAGAATGTCTAATTAAAAATAAGAATTTTTTTGAATTAGTGTATAATATTGTCTTATTAAAGAATGTATAGTTAAAATGAAATGAAATCAATATTTAAAAATGCATTTTGAGAGAGAAAATGGAGCTCAAACAAGGACAATATAAGATTTTGGAATGAATTCGTCGTTGGTTACTGGCGATCCAACTTCATACAAGCAAGTGGCATCCGATAATTCAAATCGAGGACTTATTTTTTGAATTGAATTATTCTTGGTGTACGGGGCTCTCACAAAACCCCATGAATACTCACAAATGGTGGGACCCACCTCAATAAAAAAGTAAAAAAAAAATTACCCACCCTCCATCCTCCCTTTGTGAGGTTATGTGGGAGTTATGCAAGAACTCCTTGTACACCAAGAATAATTCTTTTGAATTAGCTAACAATCACGGGTCATGATCATGTGTTCCAGCCATTGTAGGTAATTTCGTTTAGTTATTTAAGAAGCCAATTAAAATTTACTTTTTATAGAAGTATTTTATTTTCATAAAATATAACTTCCATGATTACCTTCCATACAAAATAAGGTAAAAAGTAATTATTATTTATTTTTGAAGTTAATTAATGTGGATAGAGACGAACTTAAAGAAGCAATTAGTATTGATCTTACTTTGTTATTATTTTAGGCATTAGTGTTGACTCATTCTTAATTTAATTGAATTTTGACGTTGGTTGATTGTTTTTTAATATAATTGTCATGGAAATTTAAAAATAGACCACAAACTGTAGAATCATATTCAATTGTTGACTTTTTTTCCCCTGATTGGTTGATTGCAGCGTTAAGATTATTTTTTAATATAATTGTCATGGAAATTTAATGATAAACCACGTAAACTTTAGAATCATATTCAATTGTTGACTTTTTTTTTTTTCCTGATTCGTCTGGTTTTTAGATTTTTAGATGTTCAATTTCTAGGATAGATTTCATTGTGTGAATGTGAAGAGTTACTCTGATAATAGTTAAATCATATTTACACTATAATTTTTGATAAAAGTTCAATTTCTAGGTTAGATTTCATAGCGTGAATTAAGGATTTTAATTGTGCACTTTGCTGCTATCTGCCACCGAAGTGCTCAAGCACCGTTTGTCGAGTTTGTCCGACATCCTTTTGTTAAGAAGAAAAAGATAAGAGTCACTTTCAATCGATTGGATATAGAATCGATTCGAATTACATTCCATTTTACCGTATTTAATCGATCAGAAGTCTTGTTGTCATGTTCTTATATCCAATCTTCTATTAATTGGTGTATCTTGTCTTTAATGATAATTTTTGACCCAAAAAAAATCAGTCAAGAAGGTTAAAAAAACTTATTTCCCTCTCCTGGTATGTTTGATTGCAAATATGTCATATGTATGGATAAAACAATAAATTTTAGGCAATCAAATTGTCTAAAACTTATTTGCAATCAAATATATTTAATTGGTTTAATTTTCAATCCAGAATTTTTTTATTTGTTCATATTTTATTGGTATGTAGATGAGAAAGAGGGGGTAGATGAGTGTGTGTGCGCACGCGCGCAAGAAAGAGAATTGCATAGAAAATGAAAACATAAAGCTCCTTAAATAAAATATTTTCATTGTTTTTGGGAAAAATATAGTTGCATAACCAACTTTTAAAAATATTTTTCATGGAAACAATCAAACACTCCGAAAGTAGGAACTTTGATGAAAAATGATGTTTTCCTTAGAAAATGAAGCAAATCCCTTAAGCCCTGTTCTCTTTACCATTTTCAAGCCGATTTCTGTTTTCGATTTTCTAAAACAGTGAAAACGCGTTCTCTTTCCTATTTTCGAAAACGCGTTTTTGAAAACAAGTGAAAAATTTATAAAGAAAACCCAAAATGACAAATTTGTCGTTTTGGGTATTTTCAGTTATAATCAAGTCAAAATTTTCAAAACCCGTTTTGGGCATTTTGAAAACAATTTTTCAAAATGTCAAAAAGAACACATTTTCAACAATCTCAAAATGGACACTCAAAACACAAAACTCAAAATGAATTCAAAACTTAAAACACAAAACAGAAACACAAAGAGAACAACCCCAAAACAATTTTTCAAAATGCCAAAAAGAACATATTTTCAAAAATTTCAAAATGGACACTCAAAACACAAAATACAAAATGAATTCAAAACTCAAAACACAAAACTGAAACACAAAGAGAACAACCCCTTATATTTTTAAATAATTAAAAGAAATCAAATACAAAAATTCGACATAATATTTGCTCATCTTTTTAAAACACGCTAATAGAATATTTAAACATAAATTATCATCGGAGATAAATATTGCTAATCAATTAAATGTTAAGAATAAGAATGTGATGAAAAAAGTTAGAGACATAATTACAATTAATTTGTGTAGTTAATAAAAACCATGACCTGGATATAATTAACTATCTAAATATTCTGTTAGTGTATTTGAAATGACAAAATTGTCCTTAAATAAACAAGAAAAAGAAAAATGAAAAAGCCAACCCCAAGAAAATGAAGCAAATATAAGTATACTAATTAATGTAATATTGATGATAAGAATGTGATCATATAAATGTCGGGACATAAATGTGATAGTAAGTAAAGATTGTCAACCTTTAATTCAATTAATCCTTGTGTTCATATGGTGGAACAAAATGAAATCGAGGTAGTAAATGGAAAATCTTAACCTAACCACAAATGAAAATGGAAAATAAAGGTAGAGATCTTTTTATTATTCTGAATTTGAAAACAACCGTTAGCCTGTAGGGTTCCTTTAGGAGTCTATGACCCTACAAACCTGACTATTTAAATACCCATTAGATAGGCAAAGTATTAATATATTTGTATTTATTTGATAGAGACTACTCCTCATCTTCCTCCATCTCTGTCTCTACTAATAATGTTACTTATTTGTAAATAATATTTGAAGTAGATTTATTTATGTTGCACATTAAATATTCGAATCAAACCTCTAGTAACTTAATGGTCATGCAAAAGCTTTTCTTAAAAAAAAAAATAGTAGTTTCCTTCCATAAATATTCATTATTTTTTTATATATATTTGACATTTTTATTGTCAATTTTTAATGAGATTCAGCTTTTCAAAGTACAATTACACCTCAATAATACAATACTGTTGTGATCAAGAAAAAATATTACTTCAATGGAGTTATTAATTTAATAATATATTATTGATTTATTAATTTATCGTTAGACAACTAAAAGTCATTTCTAATTACCATTACAAAGATGTGATGGATGAAAAATACCTATTAAATTATCCAAATGAAATAATAAGAAAATGAAATAGCCTATCGACAAAGAGATTATTTCAATAGTATTGAATATGCCTATTGAAATAATCATAGTATTTTACCACTTGTTTTTTAATAAGAAATCTTTCAAGCACCGTAATCTTAAATAATTACTTTTTACAAAATTAAAAAAAACCAACTATTGTATATGGATCGTATAAAATCAGGGATGATGTCAAGTTCACTTTGAATTAGAAAAAGGAGAAACTTTAGAATAAAAAAATAGAAGTTGTGAAGTAAAAAGGATTTTAATATGCATTCTTATATTTTACATAATTAAATAATCATCATTTTATATTTTCGTTGGACCATAAAAGATTTTAAATAAAATTATTATTTTATGAATTTAGCGAGATTATAAATTTAATATATAAGTCCGAGTCAAGATTGAAAAAAAATTATTATTTAAGTGAAATTATTAATTTATTGATTATTCATTTATCGAGATTTTAGCAAAAGCTCCGAATACAAGCTTCTCTAACACAGCTTTAAAAGTTGTCTTTAGATTAATTAACACATTTGACTAAGCAGACAACTACATTTTTAAACACAAGCGTTGTTGACCTTCAAGAAGTGCCTTCGACCCTCGAAGAACTATACCAAGCACACTCTTAGCCCTTATTTAAGCCCCATTTGAAAGTTTAAATTATTTAGACACGTGCGGAATTATACAATTAAAAGTAACAAGTCACTTTTTAATTGTTTCTAGATGATTAGTCAAACAAATCAATTTATCCATAGTTTGAATACCTCAATCAATAATTAAAGTAGTAAAGAACATCAAAGATGATCACGAAAAAATCCCAACTGGGTAAAAACTTCGGGAACTTTGTCGTCAATAATTCACTATAAATCAAAGCAAACTTATAATGCTGTCCAAACTTGTCTACCTTGTAGAACTTCTGACCTCAATTCCTGCATTCTCTCTTAATCCTACTGGAGATGTGCTCTTTCAAAACAAATTTCGACTCCAGGTTTATATCATAGCCCTCTTGGACTACGTGCTCCGATGCCAGATCTCGACTCTGGTACCTCACCTTAATTTTCCTGAATTTGTGTTTATGCAACATATCCTGATCCTTGGTATCGATTTATTTCCAGTGGATTAAATTAAGAACTCTTTATTCTTTAGATTGGTGTTTGATTAAACGATCTTTGTCTCTTGATCGGTGGTTGAGCGTCTAAGGATGTGAAAATATATGGCTCAATATTTATTTCAATTAATGGAATAATTTATGGTTCAAAGAAATATCTTGGCTTGGAAAGATTTTATGAACACAATGATACGTTGGTTTAATATAGAGATCAAGGAATGATGATTTGGATCTTCAAGGAACTATCTTTATGGAATAATATTATTCAACACACTTTGGACGTCTCATGGGTGTATATATATAATGTGTAATATTTGGGATGAAAAGGAACTCAAAATCAGCTTGAAAATCGAATATTATTATTTATCGGATAACCACATCGCTCGAGCTTCAGCGAGCGGCAATTGAATAGTCGTCAATATTGTTATCACAACTCTCTCATGATGTCCGATTGAAATGAGTCAAAATGCGTTGGAAAAATAACACAATATGCTATAATTCTTCTAGAATAACCTTTTCCAAATTCCAATGTTTTCTATGTGAAAATGCGTTGCAAGTTAGTATTGAGAATTTGAAGCATAACTTGCGCGGATATTTGATAATCTTTAAATTTCTAATTGCATTCCAATGATCATATGTGATCTTTTTAGACTCCTTCAAGGACTATACTACCAACTACTGTTATTTTGCTATAATTAGGACTCAATAACTTTTAATTTATACTTTAATTACAACTCGATAAACTTCTAATATAATTCAACTAATATTTGATTCTGACAAATGAAATAGCCAATTACAAATTTGGAAATTTCTAATTATAAATTGGACTTAACACCATTTTTTAAAATTAATTTTTTTTTTCAAACTCATTTTCAACGACACATTTTCTGATATAATAATTTTATATGTACACTCAATTATTTTTTTACTATTTTTTTTATCACACATTTTTCAAAAATTCACTTTTACAAAACTATTATTTGGACTCAAACAATGATTTAATCTTTTGAATACTTCTGGAAGACTAAACAATTAAATTCTTCGCAATATCCCATATGAACAATAATAATACACCATACCTAATATCATCTTGTTCATTATAGTGAACAAGCAATTTTAAAAACAAATTTGAAGAAGAAAGGATAAACTAAAATTAACTTCGACATGTAACATTGAAGATACTCTTATACATGCAAGCGAAATTTAATACAGCCAATTAATCAAATATAAATGAAGGGGAGATGTTTACAGGAATACGATTTGGTCCCATTCAATCCAACTAACTCAGAACTAATCTTTTTGTCTTTTCATACACACTTCAAAAAATGAAAATTAACGACGATGACTTTTACACAAAAGTCAAGCACATACGATGGAAAACTTGGTATTACAATATCGTCAAATGTATGGTATTGACCAATGGGTACATGCAAAACAAAAATTATCAATCTTAACGCAAGTCATTCAGTTACTACCTAAGTCACCTACAACATATTGAACGCGTCACTATTAGAATATTAGTCATAGTTGAACGTGTGTTACACGTTATTCTGAAATGATTTATAAATGCTACAAAAAAAGTATTTGAAAATGTGAGAATATAATAAATAATTAATATAAATTGTGTATGTGGAATGAACTTTTGATTCAAATGAAATAAAAATCAATTTATGAAAACAATTTAAATAGTTGAGGAAGTCAATTAGAATAGTCCCCCAATTACACTTTTGATCAAAACAGAACATCCAACGAATATTATTCTTTCTTCATATTCGCTCAATATGCACGGAATATATCAATTAAATTATTTATTATAGATACGCATTATGTCCGTTTATTTACATTTTTTGTATCTTAACATTCATTGAATAAATCAATTGAAGAAAACTCTAAAAATATTCATATTTTATTCCATTTTTTTAATGAATTTAATTTACTATTCGATCAAATGGAATGAATCTTCAAATGTACATTGATCATAATTAAATAATTGAAAAATAATTTATGATAATATTGTTCAATTAGTTAAATGAATCAAATATATATTGAAAGACGAAAAGGTAATGAATTTATCAAATATAGTTAAATAAATTAAATACATATTGAAATAGAAAGGGGTATTATTGAAATAATTAAATACATATTAAAAAAGTAATGTATTATTGAAATAATTGAATTATAGTAAAGATATACTCGTCCAAAAAATAATTCTTTCTTAGTGTGATATTTAATATATTATAGAATGATTGGATATTAATGTTAATTGTTGGTAGTGAAATCCGGTAGATACGTGGTCAATAGAATCTCGATCAACCTTCCAATCCATCTAGGTATTACATGCACATTGGACACATCGTTAGGATGTAAAGGTTATCAAGCCACAAAAAATTCGGTTACAATTTGTGCTCAAACTACTGAAATGGGATAGAATGAGTATAAGAGAGATGGGTGAGAGAATCTGACTATGCTTTGGAGTGAACATACCTCAAGCTCGAATGCACTCACCTTATATAAAAGGAGGAAAATAAGTCATTAATGATTCAGTGGACCGAGCCCAAAAAGATGTTGCCTAATTTGACAACCCAATCCAATTGACATTATCGATGTTAATATGGAGCCCTCTCTGTTATGTGCATGCCACGTAATTAATGATAGTCCAAGAATAACTAACTAAGAGGGGGTGAATTGATTTTTAAAACATTTTCAAAGAAATAATTTACATTCAAGTAAGTAAATACTAAATAAATAATTAAAAATAATAAAACATATATTAAAGCAATAAGTAAAAGAGAAAATATGATGCAAATGATATATTTGTGGGGTTCGATCCAAATCAATGACCTACTTCCTCCGTTACCAAATTCTCCGGCATGAGTATGGTCTTTTCAATATATCGATTGACTTATGATAAACAATGAGCATGATCCTATATAATATTGAACTTTACGAGACCTCAATATGACGAACACAATTGAGCTTTATTGGACCTCAATATGACCTACAAGTATAACAAAATAATTTTACAATAAACTCTCTTGATAAATGATACAAATGAATTAAGTACTAATAGAGACTAGCACTTCAATGAATAGAAACAAATGATAGCTCAAGTATTAGATGAAAATTTTGATTAATATGATAATTAAAAGTTTGATTCAATCAATCAAAACTTTTTCAATGAGAAGATAAAGAGGAAATAAGTGCAATGTAAGTTTAAAAATCTTCTCAAAATATATTTCTCTTTTAATGAATAATAATAATAAATTAAGCACTTAAAAAGGGATGGAAAACTTTTATAAATATTATGATTTTACAAGTTTAGTTCAATTAATCAAAGTTTGATATAGAGATGTAGAATAAATAGATGCAATGTAAGTTCAAAACCTCTCTTCAAATTATATCTCTCTTTTTATGAATGATAGAAATAAGTTGAGTACAAAAAAGAGATATGAAATTTTTTGATGAAGATGATAAAAAGAGTTTGAATAAATCAAAATTTTTTATATAAATAAATACATAAATGAAATGAGTGCAATCTAGCTTCAAAAATTTCTCTTAAAATATATCTTACTTAATACTCTTAATTTTTTTTTGAAGAACAGAAAGAGTGAGTGTATTTATAAAGTTTAAAAAGCAAAAAACTTCATCGAACCACCAATAGGACGTCCACCCTTGGATTCGGATGACCAAAATAGCCATTATGTATTTGAAATCATAATGCTCAAAAATCCTACCGTTGCATCAATCGGACATCCACTTAATCGAATCGGACATCCACCTTTCGTAAATTTAAAGAGAAAGATTTTGCAAAACTTTTTGATGATCCGGAGGAGAATTCGAACATCTGTATTCTCAGACCAAACGTTTGATCGATTCGGCTGATTTTTTCGTTTTGACCCCATTTGATCCGATTTGAATGTTTTGACAAATGCAGACTTTTAAAAAATACTTTTAACTAGTTTTCAAGGTAAATGATGTTTTAAAAATATGATCTAAATTCAAAAATCATTTTGAAAGTCAATTTTACTTTTGATAAAAAACATTTTATACAAGTGATAATCAAAATAGTGCACAAAATGATTTTTGAGTTTTATAATTAATTGCCAAAGATCAAGGTTTTATAATTAATTGCCAAAGATCAAGGTGTTAGCACCTTTACATTTGATATAACAAAGCCTAGTTTTTTACGCTTCTTTGAAGCTTGACTCTTGGACTTTCAACATGATCTTTTTTCTCTTTTTTTTTTTTATGTTGTCTCTTAAACTCTTGATCTTGATCTTTCTTTGACATTTGTCCTTGAAACTCTTGTCTTGAATGCTTAGATGACTTCGATCTTGACCTTTATTGTGAGTCCAATTTGATAGTCTTGATATTGATCTTTTGACGATGATTGATCAATTTATTATTGAATGCTTTGAAACTATAATCACTAAAATTTAATTGTTAGAAAATAAGATTAACTTGTTTGTTATAATAAAACTTTAAGGTTATAATCAACCGTAGGTCAACAATTTCCCATTTTTTGACTATGACAAATAAGATAATTTGCAAAGTAATATTAACAATTGATAAGGAATGAAAATCTCAAATTTAACTTGTAGTCCATTTTTTCCCCCCTTTTTTACAAACTAATTGTCATCCATTTTAATTATATCAAATAGTAGATGATTCAAAGTATATCATTTAATCATTCAAAACATATTATCTCACTCATCTTCTCCCTTTTCAATACTTTTTAAATCCATCTTACTCAATTTCTCCATTTTGGCAAAGCAAACACATAATACATATGAGAGCAATAGTATGTCATTTATGATCAAAACTTTAAATCAACCATAAAAAATAATAATATTTCCCCTAAGCATAAGATGCCAAATATATGCAAGTTTAAATAAGAGAATAATCATCACATTTGTAATAAAATACTAATCAAAACACGAATAAAGAAATGACAAAAAGCATAATCATTTGGTTAAAGTTTATATAAATTTCAACCAATGATGCACATAGAATTAATCATATGATAACATTTAGTATAAATTCAATTTAGCCACATATTTCAAATTCATCAACAATTCCCAAACCTCTTTGAATATACGTAAATCTATAAAGTGTTAGACATTTATTGAGAATGTCGGCCAATTAATTTTTAGTATTCACAAATTCTAATACAATATCCCATTTTTTGGGCGCTTTTAGGATACTATAGACGTAATGTCTTAATGTCACTAGGATATCTAACATTCGTTTTACGGCACTAAGTTGTGATTGTTGAGTAATGTATTGAAATCTAGTAGTAAACATAATATCAAGTCTACTTGCAATTAAGTAAAGGAGATATTCGATCATACCTCGATATTTTGTTTTATCCTGATCATCTTTGTCTAATTTGATTGATAAGCTCATTGGAATGTTTATTGATTTCAATTCTTTCATTCAAACTTATTGCGGATGTCCATGATGTATTTTGTTCGACTTTATTCCTTAGGTAGAGATTTGTCACTTTGTACTTTGGAAGAACAGTTGCTTTTTTCTTATGTTGATTTTCAATATATTTAGGATCTTCCTTCTTTTGATTTTGAATGTTAATTTGTTTAAAAGGAATCTCCAAAACTACATCACTAACAAGACATTTCTCTTGATCAAGAGGGTTAGTTATTTACATGTTACATGCATGGATTATTCAACAACTAAAGTTCTTTTATTAAAAAGAAAACTTTATAAGTTTTAATAGTCGATAAATATCCAAAAAGATTCTAATATCAAATTTTGAATCAAGTTTTCCCAAAATTTCTTTAGCTTTCAAAATAAACATTTACAACCAAGCACTTTAAAATAACCGATATTGAGAACTCTATTTTTCGAAGTTCATATGAAGTTTTGATTTTCTTTCGACTGATCAAAACTCTATTCACAATATAGCAAGCAGTGTTAACGGCTTCGGTCCAAAAATATTTTGGTAAACTACTTTCATTTGGCAGAGTCTGAGCTATTTCTTATAATGTGCCATTTTTCTTCTACTATACCATTTTGTTAAAGAGTTCTAGGAGCCGAGAATTATGATCATAACAATAAGTTTTGCAAAAATTATCAGAAGCAATATTGTCAAGATTCTCCACCATGCTCACTCCAAATTGTAGTAAGTGTACCCTTTTACATTTTTTAATCTTTTTACAAAAATGTTTAAATGCATTCAAAGCTTTATCATTTAGATTCAAAAATAGGACTAAATAAATTTAGAAAAGTCATCAACAATGACGAAAGCATAATATTTACCACTTAAGTTTGCAGTTCTAGATGGTCCAAAAGATCCATATGAAGAGGTTATAAAGATCTCGTAGTTGAAGAATATTGCTTTTATTTGAAAGAGCTCTTACCTTATTTTCCAAAATGACATGCATAACAAATTTTGTTTTTCTCAATTTCAAATTTGGCAAACCATTAAAAAAACAATTTTTGAAAAATTTAAAAATAGGTCCATGCAAATATGACATAATCTTCTATTTCACAACCAAGTATCACCTTTAAACTTGATAAACATTTTCCCTACTTTCAAATTCAATGTTTATGATATAAACTTCTTTATTTCGGCTTCCTATTACCTCTTTTGATGTAGCATCCTCAATAAAGCATTTAAAAGAATCAATCTTTTTCACATAAATATTAAGCAAGTATGTTTGAGGTTATCAACTTCACAGAACACTTACAATATAATGAGAAGAATAATTATCAATATTTTCAACGTCGATGGTTTTTCCTTTTGACATTATCTCCAAAACTAACGCACCACCATCATTCTTTTCGAAACTTGATAACAAAGTTTGATTTCCGATCACGTGTTTTGAATATCCATTATCCAGGAACCATTTAATTTTTATTTTCTTTGGTACCTACAAAAATAATTCAATTTTTGCTTTTTGGTACCCAAACATTGGGTCCTTAAGTCCTTTGCTCTTCATTTTATTTGGTACCTACAAAAAATAATTCAATTTTTGGTATGTGGTACCCATACACCCTTGAGCCCTCGGTAGTTAGTTTTAGTGGACTTTTGAATCCACTTGTAGTTGTCCTCAAAGTACAACCTCTTTTTCATTGAACAATTAAAAGTTACATACCCATTTTTATTACAAAAAACACATGTGACATTTGGAATGGGGGAAGTAGATGCTTTAACAAAGAAATTTTTAAAAGACTTGTTTTAAAAATGGTTTGTATCCAATTCCTCATTTATCAAAAACGATTTTTTGTTCACCAAACATTAAATCAAAATTTTTATTGCCTTGAGTAAATATGTAAACAATTTGAATCAAATTTAAAATCTTTTCTTATCATGAGAAATTTTCCTTAATTAAAGAACCTTAATTCACTTTTACTTTTTCAAAATTATTTTGAGTTTTAAAAAGCTTCTTTATCGAATTTTCTAATAATGAATTTTTCTATTTAAGAATTGTATGTTTGAAGCAAGTTTTTCAAAATTTCAAGAAATTTATTATATTAGGTAGATAATTCATTAAATAAGGAGTTGTAATTTGTGTTTACCTCATATTCAATAGCCATGAAATACATGTTGGCAATTTACTCATGATTTTCATCTTCTTCATGGACACCATCACCACCCTCATCCTATGTTGATTGAAATGCTTTCTTTTTGATAAATCTCTTTTTATTCGGACATTCGATTATCTTGTGACCGGATTTGTTACAATCTTATCACTATTCTCTTTGTCCTTTTTTTTTTAAAATCATTGATTGTTGTTAAGACCCCTCCAATTTTCGAAAAAAAAAAATTAGGTCATCAAATTCTTCATCACTCATATTTTTGCTTGAAGCGTCTTTATCAATCACCGACTTTAAAGAAATTTGACGTTTTTCCTCTTCTTTGCTTTTCATTATTTTCCCCTTTGTCTCGGTACGATTTAGCTCATATGTTATCAATGGTTCATAGAGCTCTTCCAATGGATATTTGTTGATATATTTGGTGTTTTCTATCAACATTCTTAACGAGCTCCAATTTTTTAAGAGTGTTTTACTCACAAGCTCACCATTAGTAAATTTATGATCAAAGCCTTTAAGGGCATTAACGACATAGATGAAACGAGTAATCATATCAACAATAGATTTGTTTTGCTTCATAAATAAATTTTCAAATTCTTTACCAAACGATTTATCTTGGTATCTTTTACTTTGCTAGTGCCCAAGCGAGTAAGGCATGCCAAATATCAAAAGCGGAATCACATGTGCTAATACCATTAAATTCATTTCTATTTAAAGCATAATAACATATTTTTTTGGCTCTACCATTTAATGGTAATTTTCTTTTATCCTTTTCATCGTATCCCTCTCTATGTTTTGAAATGATTTGATCTGATAGATCAACCACTTCAATAACTTTTTTAGGCACATAGGGACCAAATTCAATAACTTTCCAAACATTATAATCTATTGATTGAACATAAGTCATCATTTAGTTTTCTAATAATTATAATGTGTACCATCAAAGAAGGGATGCTGATTTGTAGAATGTCCCTCAAAATTTTGAAAATTGTGGTTAGTCATTACTCAAAATTATTAAATCTTTAAATTCAAATTGAGCGTCTTGTTCTAATACCAATTACTAGTCTAAGAATAACTAATCAAGAGGAGAGTGAATTGATTTTTAAAATTGTTTCTAAGAATTAATCTAAATTCAAGTAAGTAATGAAAAATAGATTACTTTAAGTATAAGCGCAAATACGAAAGCAATAAGTAAAACGAAAGAGATGACGTAAACAATATAATTGTAGATGTTCGATACAAAGTAATGGTTTACGTCCTCTGTTATCAAGCTATCCGACATAAGCAATGCCTTTCCAATACATTGGTTAACTTATGGTACAATCTAATCCTCCACAATGCTTCCAATGACTTACAAATGACCCACACTATTGAACTTTACATGACCTCAATATGACCCACAAGTATAACAAAATAATTTTACAATGAACTCTCTTGATAAATGATACAAATAAATTAAATACTAAGAGATGCTAACACTTCAATGAATAGAAACAAATGATAGCTCAAGTATTAGATGAAAATTTTGATGAATATGATAATTACAAATTTGATTCAAGCAATCAAAAAATTTTTCAATGAGAAGATGAAGAGAAAATAAGTACAATGTAAGTTCAAAATCTTCTCAAAATATACATTTATTTTTTAATAAATAATGGTAATGAATTAAGTACTAAAATAGAGATGAAAAACTTTGATAAATATTATGATTTTACAAGTTTAATTCCAATAATTAAAGTTTTGATATAGAGAAGTAGAATAAATAGATACAATGTAAGTTCAAACATTTTCTTCAAATTATATCCCACTTTTTATGAATAATAGAAATAAGATAAGTACAAAAAATAAAATAAATTTTTTTTTTTGATAAAGATCATAAAAAGAGTTTGAATCAATTAAAAAATTTTATATGAAAAAAATAAATGAAACGAGTGCAATGTAGCCTCAAAGAGTTCTCTCAAGAATTATTTCACATAATTCTCTTAAAAAACGTTTTGAAGAATGGAAAGAGTGAGGATATTTATAGAGCTTAAAAAATAAAATACTTTGTCCAATCGGACAACTAACTAGACTGCTTTTGGATCCGGATGACCAAAATAACCATTATGCATTTAAAATCATAATGGTAAAAAATTCAACCGTTGCATCAATCGGACGTCTACATTTCATGAATTTTTAGAGAAAGATTTTACAAAACTTTATGGAGATCCAGACGAGTATCCGAATGTCCATATGCTCAGATTGGACGTTAGGTCGACTCGGCTGATTTTTTTTGTTTTTGACCCAATTTGATCTGATTTGAATGTTTTGACAAATGTAGACTATCGGAAGGTGTTTTTGACTAATTTTCAAGGTAAATGATGTTTTAAAAATATGATTTGAGTTCAAACATTATTTTGAAAATCAATTTTACTTTTAATAAAAACATTTTATGCAAATGTAATTGAAATAACTTTTAGTGTACAAATTTTTTTTGATCTTTTATCATTCGTTGTCCAAGATCAAGGTGTTAATACCTTTACATTTGATATAAGAAAGCCTAGTTTTTTTTAACCTTTTTTAGAAGCTTGGCTCTTAGGCTCTTATCTTGCTCTTTCTATGATGTTTGCCTTTTAAACTATTGATCTTGACCCTTCTTTGACATTTGTCGTTGGAACTCTTATCTTCCATGTTTGGATGACTTGATAACTTCGATATTGATCTTTATTGGGTCTGATTTGACAGTCTTCATATTGATTTTTTGACGATGATTGCTCAATTTATAATTGAATACTTTAAAAACTATAATCACCCAAATTCAATTGTTAGAAAATAAGATTAACTTGTTTGTTATAATTAAAACTTTAAGATTACAATCAACCACATGTCAACAATTTATAAATATAACAATAGTCTCATAAGTCTGAGTCATACATTTATGTACGGGTTGAGCTTCAAAATATAACTTGTCACTAGGCGAGGGCTTTTGAACTGCCTCCAAAATATGAGCTGCTGAACAGATTAATACTTACAAATAGTCTTCGAGATATGATGACTTACAGATAGCCTCTAAATATGAGTCACCCCAATAAGTATGGACTTATGATCTACCTCTAAAATTTGTTGATGAAAATGAATTTCCTCGAAGAGACTAGGCTTCATAGCTAGAATCCGAAGATGTAATGCTAAAGGCTTACGAACAATCTTGAAGAGAAGAGACTTTACAACTAGTTTTGAGAGATAGCTATCACTGTATGATTTACCAAAATTTTGACAGTATCTCTTTAGTAATATGGATCAATACAATATACTATCTCCACCACACATATACAAAATAAATCATGGCCTATTTGTCACCCCAAAATACTCATGACGGTTAAGTGACTAATGATATATCAAACTTCTTCAAAATATAATGTGTGGATAGCACAAAGTATCATTGTAGATAATATGCTTGCACAACTTAGAGTAACAGTTTTTCTAGTATGAAACAAGTAACTTATGCTTGTTTTGGAAAGCTTAAAAAGTGACTATTTTTTTGGCACTTTGAAAAATTTAAGATTTAGAAAACTTTGATAGAAAATCAAATTGGTAAAAAAATTAAAACCATAAGAACTGATAATGGCCAAGAGTTCTACAATTCTAATTTTGATAAATTTTGCAAACAAAATGGTATTTTAAGACAGAAAATTATGTCTTATACTCTTTAGCATAATGGGGTTGTCGAGAGAATGAATAGAACCATTTTAGATAAAGTCAGGTGTATGATGGTTAGTTCTAGGATTTCTAAGGCTTTGTGGGTAGGATTTCTAAGGCTTTGTGGGGGAGAAGCTGTTATAACAGCTTCATATATTGTGAATAGAATTCTCTCTAGTGCAATAGAGGGGAAAAACCTGAAGAGGTATGGTTTCGTAAGCTGCAAAATTATTCTTATTTGAGAACTTTTGGTTGTTATGCATATTTGCATCAAAATGTAGGAAAACTATAACTTAGAACTAAAAAATGTGTGTTACTAAGATATCTTGAAGAGGTTAAAGGGTACAGGTTTCTGGGCTAGGTGTTCTAGAGGTTTTAAGATCTTGACAAGAAGGATGTAACTTTCAGTGAGTCAAGCATGCCTTGTTTGACTAAGAGGAGCATTGAAAATGTCTCTGAAAAGGAAGAAATTGATAAGATGAAGTGAAGAGTTTAACAGTAAATTCTTAGAAAGGACAACAACCTATTTTAAATAATTATCAATTAACTAGAGATAGAAATAAAAGAAAGAAAAGGCAATGATCAACATTTTGGGATTATCCTTCTTTTGATGTCTTTTCATATCAAGATCTATCATGTAAAGAGCCTAAATTATATGTTGAGGCCATTAGTAGCTACAATCTCAAAATTGGTAATATATCATACTAGAAGAAATGAACTCTTTAATATAATTTGGGTCTTAGTTCTTAGACCTTCAGATAAACCCTATGCGGACTGCAAGTTGATTTATAGAATTAAAAAGGGAAATTCTGAGAAGGAGCCTATCAAAATTAAGGTTAGATTAGTTGCAAAGGACCTTACTTAAAATCAAGGCATATATTATAATAAAAATCTTTTCTCTCGTTGTTAAATGTACTATGGTAATGCTTACATTAGTTGCTCATTATAATTTTGAACTTGAATGAATGCATATTAAAAGTGCTTCCTTGCATGGGAACATGGAAGGAACTATCTATATGAGTCAGTTACAAGCTTTATAGATAAAAGAAAATGGATCGTGTTTGTTTGTTAAAAATATCTTTATATAGGCTTAAACGACCACCTAGACTATGTTACAAAATGTTTAATACTTTTGTTACAACTGTTGGATTATAAGTGAATTTGATCTTTGCCTATACTTTAAAAAGAGTGATGAAAATGATGTGAATGTTTATCTCTTGTTATATGTGGATGACATGCTATTGATTGGAAATGACATGAATAATATAAAAAAGATTAAGAGATCTTTGAGTAATTAATTTAAAATGAAAGATTTAGGTCATCCTAGGAGAGTTCTTGGAATGGACAATGTTAGAAATATATCTAAAGAAACATTAATTTTGAAATAATCTTTTTATTGGGAAACGGTATTATCAAAATTTGCTATGCATGATTTTAAATTTGTAATAATACTATTTGCTAGACATTTCAAATTAAGTAAAAATTAGAGCCCTATGGATGAATCTGACGTTAGATATATGAAAAAGGTTCATTACGCTAATGTTGTAGGATCTACCATGAATACTATGATGCGTACTATACTTGAGGCTCATGCTATTAGTACCTTAAGTTTTATAGCCAATCCTGGCCCTGGACCCTAGATTGCTATAAAGTGACTTTTGAAATATTTAAAGGGGTCTTCACAACTAGGTTTATGTTATAATGCATGTAATGAAGGTGTAGCACTTTAAAGATTTGTAGATGTTGACTTTGTAGGTGATAGGGATCATAGAAATTCAACTACTACATATATGTTTACTTTGTGTGTAACTTGTGTTAGAAAGAAATTCCAATTGCAATCTATTGAAGCTTTTATCAACTACAAAAGTTGAATATGTAGCTTCCACTAAGGCTATAAAAGAAGCCTCATGGTTAAAAGATTTGTTGTTTGAAATTAACGATCTTTCTAATGCAGTTGTATTTTATTCTAATATTCAGAGTGCTATTCATCTATGTAAAAACTTGATTTTCAGGAAAGAACTAAGCATGCTAATATGAAATTGAATTTTAGTAGATATATAATTGCAACAATAATTTGTATATCTAGAAAAAATCCCAACTGTGTATAACTTGTCTAATATGTGAACTAAGGTACTACCTCTTAACAAGTTTAAGTCTTGTTCAAAAATGTTAAACATTAATACTGTTAATTAATTTCTTTCATGTACATAATCTAGTTCTTAATGGCGATACAAGTAGTTGAGAATTATATTAATTGTTAGTCTAGTGTACTCTTTAGTAATATCAATGGCATCAAGGTGAAGATCTCTAAGGCTGCTATGTTAATCCAATCCAAACTAGGTTGTGATGAAATGAGCTTTGGTTCAAGAATAATGTCTATTGACTGATGAAACTGTACGGTGAAGCCCAAAACTCGAATCCAATAAAATGTTAGAAATCACATTTCTGAAGTTCAACTTAAGTTGCCTTTGATTTGGCTAAGTGGCTCTGAATTGTTGATCTTAATCTGAGATTAACGGTGGTGGTTGAGGGCTATGATGCTCTAACTCGAGTACGAGTATTGGGTACTAGTACGTATCTAAGTATCTGATCTTTTATTTTCTATAATATAGGATACGGAGATATGACTAAAAATAGTCTAAATTTCGGACACGGGTAGGTTGGTACATCTTTCAAACTGTAATTCTTTTTACTAATCTAGAATGTCATTTTGAATAGACCAAAATTAATTATTCACAATTAAGAAAATATGTATTTAATAAGGGGTTAAGACGAATAAAATAGAATTTTGGGGTTTAGTTTTCAATAATGAGAATTACTAAATGTAATATAAAATAGAAAATAAAGAACTTGATTGTAATTTGGACTTAGTGGAGCACTAAGTAGCACTATATGGAACTCATTTTCATCTTATACAAACAAAACCCTAAACCATCGATATAGAGAGAGAAAGAAGGAAAAAATGAAAGAAAAAGGAAAGAAAAAAAGAAGAAGAAAATGAAGGAAAAAACCTAGNATTGTAATTTGGACTTAGTGGAGCACTAAGTAGCACTATATGGAACTCATTTTCATCTTATACAAACAAAACCCTAAACCATCGATATAGAGAGAGAAAGAAGGAAAAAATGAAAGAAAAAGGAAAGAAAAAAAGAAGAAGAAAATGAAGGAAAAAACCTAGCGTCGCCGTCTTTCTCCACCCTCTCGGCAACGACGCTAGGTTAATAGAGAGCAAAAGTGGAAAATAAGAAAAGGAAAAGAAAAGGAAAAGGAAAAGGAAAAGAAAAAAAAAGAAGGAAGAAGAAGAAGAAGAAGCAAAAATGACGAAGTGTCCGATTGAAATTTGGAGGATCCGACACATATATCATACCCATACCCATGTCGTTTCGTGTCCAACATGGGTACTCCAACTATTTCGAAGAATCCGAGCTTTAGAGGTTGAGGGTATAAATAGAACCCACTCCTATTTCCATAATTCATTCCAAAACATCAGAGTTTTATGAGGGTTTTTAGTTTTTTCTCTGGTTTTACCTTTTTTCTCTCTCTCTTTGTGCTATTGGCACAATTAGCGGTTAGGCCTCAAGTAGGTAGGAGTAGGTAAAGGGGTGATGTTCCGATTAGGAGAAGTGATATGGGCGATGATGATTGGGCGGGTATGAGGGGGTGACGTGTACATGATGATGAGGACAATGTGGGTGGTAGCACTCTAAAGTCGATCTTGATAAGAGTAGGCTGGTATGTGGCAAACATGGCAGATAAAAGTGGAAATTGTGAAATATTGGAGAGAGAGAGATGGAGAAGAAGATTAAATGGCGGGAGAGAAAAAATGATTCTATTGCAATCTGTTTTCAATTTTTACATACTCACTAGATATGGAACTCACCGGTATATATACTAACCTAATATGTAACTAACTGGATATGAACTAACTGGTATGTATAAACTAACCGAATATGCAACTAACCGGTAGGAAATAAGGAAAACAAGGAAAAGACTAAAATAACCTCCTATAATTTACAAATTCTCCAATACTCCTCCTCAATATGGAAGATGTATATTCAAAACTCCCATCTTGATAACCAACTGTTTAAACCGAATTCCTTCCATTGTTTTGTCAATATATCTGCTAGCTGATCTTGAGAGTTAACATGTAGCAT
>CAIGRP010130055.1:0-11590 GCA_903798385.1 Fraxinus cuspidata
TGTTTTGTTTACAAAATTTTAACTTATTTTCAAAAATGCGTTTTCGAAAATGGGAAAGAGAACGCGTTTTCGTTGTTTTGGAAAATCGAAAATAGAAAACGACTTGAAAATGGTAAAGAGAACAGGGCCTAAATGGTTTTGTTTGATTTGAGATTTTTTCAAAAATAATTCAAATTGCAAACCTAATTGTATTTGCCTTTACTTAGTCCCCCACGCTCAAAATCCACCACCTTTAAGACAATACAGTCTACAACAAATCATACCCTTATACACCCCGAAGGTTGACACAATCGATTTAATTTAATCAATGGCCACTGAAATTTATTTTGGTTATCACTTGCTCATCGATCTATAAAAAATTACTCGTTATACATTGAACTTGGCTATATGCTGTAGTTTGCTCACTGAAATTCAAAAATTTATTCGTTATTCACCTAAATTTGAACAAAATTACTCGTTGCTCACTATACTTTGCTATATGTAATAATTATGAAAATGATACGGGTGATTAATAGGTAGCTTTATAAAATCTGAGAAACAAGTAGGAATATTGTAAAGTTTTAATAGGTAGCTCAGTAAACTTTACTGAGCTCGAGTAACCGATGAGCAACTAGTTCTGACCAATGATTAAATTAACTCCACACCAACCAGAATCTCCAATAATTTTTCGGAAAATGAAGAACTAGATGAAAATAATTTCAGCTCTGATCCATATTTTTCGTAGAAATGTTAAATTTGCCTTTTTTTTCTTCTACTTTAGATTCTGAATAGTATTTGAGTTGTCTACCCATGAATCACCCGATTTGTGTTAAATTTCTCAGCGAGCCACTCAAGTTCGCAGTAATTTGTCGTGGTAAAACGCTTGTTTTGAAATTTCCCCTTTCTCAGACATGCAAGAGGTAAAATCCTAATTCTTTTACCGCCCAATTATAGATTTCTTGATATTAATGTTTGCAAATTTTTTATTTGTTTTTGGTTGTATGGTGTAACATTTTGGCTATATCTTCTGGTTTTAGGTTTGATTATGTCGGTTTGATGAATTTGAGATGAATCCATGTAACCGTGTTGATTGGATAAGAACTTATGTGCTTGGACTGAAATGCCTTCATCCTTTATTTGGTGTGGAAATGATGATTTAAAATTTGTTTGGACTCATTTGCTTCTCATAAATCGTGTGCTATTTTCTATTACTTGGTTAATTTGGAGTTTGTGAATTTATTGATTTTATAAGTTTCGGTGTCTTTCATTCCCCTTTAATAATCTCACCTTTTCTTGTGCTTTGCATTCTTTGATATTTAGGCCTGTAATGTATAGAGGTTCATTCGTGTCATTATGAGTTGTGGTGTTAACAAAGATAATCTGAGTTTACTACTTTGGGATGGCTAGTAAAAAAATTATCATTTGGTAATGTAATTATGCAAACGTTATTATTGAAAGATTTATTTGGAGAAATGGGCAGAATATGAATTGTGATTTAAGATATATTTAATGTGAAAAGTTTCAATTTGGGTTTTTAAGCTGTGGGATCTATCAAACTCAATTTCAAGTTTGCATGCTTTGGGTGTTTTGCCAATGATCATCTAGTTTTCAGGTTGTTTTGAATGCTTACAATCTACATTGTTACTTAGGAAAAAATATGATTAGTGCCTTGTGAGTTGTGAGGCTTGGGCAGACAATGTCTTGGTAGGATTATATACAATATTTTTTTGTCTAAAAGTTTTTGGTATTTTTAATAACATGTTAATGAGTTCCATTGGCATAGCATAAGAGGTTTTACTTTGTTGCCAGGCTTACTTTTATCCCTATAGCTTAAGCATAACCAAATTTTGATGAAATTTTTTTGTCAGGAAAAGGTTTTAATGGTTGCGTTACTCTCCATGGATGCTGAGCTCAAATATGAGTATAAAAGTTGCATATTTCAGAGCCAGAGGGCCAGTGAATTTGATTCTGCCTGGGATATGCTTGATAACAAATATAACTTGAGAGAGGATGCTTGGTTAAAGGAAATGTATAGAATACGTAAAAGTTGGGTTCCTTTGTGCATAAAAGGCACATTCTTTGCTGGCATCCCTATGGATGGAAGCTTAAAATCATATTTCAGTTCTCTTTTGACCGCCCAAACAGCCATCAATGAATTTGTTGTGCGCTTTGAGCAAGTACTAGAACAACACGTGAAGAGGAAAGAGAGGAGGATTTTTACTCATTTAACTTGCAAGTTGTTTTGCACACAAAAGACCCTGTAGAAGAACAGTGTAAAAGGTTTTACACAATTACCATGTTCAAAGTGTTTCAGAAAGAGCTTTTAGAATGCTACAGCTATGCCGGGATAAAGATCAATGTTGAAGGAGCCATTAGCAGATATCTGCTGCAGAAGTGTGGAAATGGAGATGAGAGGAATACCATTGCCTTTAATTCATCAAATCTCAATATCAGTTGTAGTTGTAAAATGTACGAGTATGAAGGTGTTCTTTGTAGGCAGCTTTGAAGGTGTTCCAAATAATGAACATTGGGGAACTTCCATCTCGTTATATATTGCATCGATGGGCTAAAAATGCGAAATATGGTACGATACGCGATGTTGATTCAGGAGGTGGCTCTCAAGATTTTAAGGCCCTGATGTTGTGGAGTTTGGAAAGATACATACTAGCCTTTGGAATAGTGAAGGAAAGTAGAAGAAGTCTTGGTTGGCAAAATTAGGAAATATTTCAGATATAGGTTTGGAAATATCTTCTTCCGTCGTTCGTTCACTTTATTACGTGATTTGAGGTCAGACGGCTCTAACTCCAATCTCTGAACTTTATAACTGCTTATTTTGGTGGCTTTTAGCCATGTAATTATGTAGAATCCTCTTCCTCATATTATCAGATCCATTTTTTAGCCAATATGGGCGGTTTACTTAATTTTCTTTCTTCCGCGTGGAGGAAATAGGGCATGATCTGCTGGTGTATTACATGCATATATGTATTTTAGAACTACTTTTAGCGACTTGCATATTTTGTGTTATGACTCGACTGTCATTGTCACCTGTTTCTTATCTTTATCAATCAGTATTCGAATGATGAAGAAATTTTTGTTCTCTGTGTGTTCTGTATGAAATATGTGTGTGAAGGATGAACCTCGCTATTTTGATTTAATGGTTGAGAGGTTCTTCCTAAATGTAATGTTGGTCCCTCCCTCCAGCATTCGAAATAGAACAAATATGTCTTCAACCTTCAGCAACCAGTCCCCAATTCTTCGACATTTTTTTTTTATTACACTGGGGATGGGATGGGATGGGAATCGAACCTCCACCTTCTATGTGAGTAGTTCCAACTAGTGCCACTACATCCAAGTGGATAAAATTTGTGACTGTTGGCGCCAGCTATGATCTAGTGTACCTTATTTTAAAAGTGAATTTATTTGAGTGTAGGACAATAATTTGGAAAGGAACTCCACTGAAGAAAAGAGGATTAGGATATTATTAGTGTTAGAGATAATCTCATTGGGCTAATCTCAATTAAGTATGATTTAATCACCACTATCTGATAGCGAAAGATTAATTAAGTAAATTTAATCTATGAACTTCTTCAGTTAGTGGCTATTACCTGTTCTTCCAACCCCATAATTAATTAATGGTCTCTTCTGGAAGAACTGATAATGTAGGTTTTTTTATTTTTTTGGCCCTTTCCAAAATAAACTATTAGTCTTTTACAAACTTGACATAATAATTAAGAAAGAATAGAAAAAAAGGAAGTCATCAAAAGGACAAAATAAAAATAAAAATAAAAATATTAAAATATTTATTGAGTTCAATTTTAAAAGTTTTACTTATTCAGTTGAGTTCTCTTGATATTATTCCCCGTGTCTAGTCAATGTAATATTTTTGTTCGCCATTTCTCAACAATCTTCACTCGAATGAAGTGCTATATCGATAATCTATGCGTCCATCTTTCTCAAACAAGGAAAGTTCACGTATTCTTCAAAGGCTTGACTCTTTCTCAATGTTAGATGCTAACCACAATTCTTTTGACCATTACTAATGCCTTCTTTTAGATCTATGGCAAACATTTAAAATTCATCTTGCTCATCGACCTGGCTAAATAAGTGGATTTAGAGTTTCAAAACAAAACATACTACGTTTAACATTTATGTCTTTTCAATATTTTGATTAATAAACCCTCGCAGCTTGTTTGACAAGATGAAGTACAAATGAAATCAATATCTAGTTAAAGAGCATGGGTTTACTAGGTGCTTCCTTGAGGGTGGGAGGTGAAATAAAAAAAGGTGAATCGTATGATAATGGACTAAAGAAGTAGCGGCATAGGGAGACGGGGCCCTGGACCCTACGAATCTTATTTTTTAAATAAATATTTGTTTTTAATATCATTATATTTGTGTTTGAAAAAATGTTTAGTAATTAAATTAGGCGCCATTGTTAGAGAGTTTAAATTTTATTTATTTGTATTGTCAAATCGTATTAATACTTCAAAGCAAATAAAATTTCTAGTGAAGTGACAATTGACATCATGGATGATGTTAAGATGCAAAGATTTTATTTTTTTTACGTGGAAAAGGTTGTACTACAAAATCCAGGAGTGCAATGGTGGATTGCTAGCTACGTCCACAAATATAACAAAAGTTGTCTGTAGCTGATGTGGATTGCAACAGAAAAATGGTAAAAACAGAAATATTTTGTTACACTTGGTGAATTCCACTTTGAGCAGTTATTGGTTTCTCGACACGTGGAACATGTCATTAACCTAAGTCTTTAAGAAGGATTAATGCTAAAAGCCAGGTATATAAGGGCATGTTCTTTTTACCATTTTCAAGCTGTTTTCTGTTTTCGATTTTCCAAAACAGTGAAAACGCGTTCTCTTTCCCATTTTCGAAAACGCGTTTTTGAAAACAAGTTAAAAATTTATAAAGAAAACACAAAACGTCAAATTTGTCGTTTTGAGTGTTTTCAATGCTAAAAGCCAGGTATATAAGGGCATGTTCTTTTTACCATTTTCAAGCTGTTTTCTGTTTTCGATTTTCCAAAACAGCGAAAACGCGTTCTCTTTCCCATTTTCGAAAACGCATTTTTAAAAAAATTTATATAGAAAACACAAAACGACAAATTTGTCTTTTTGAGTGTTTTCAGTTATAATCAAGTCAAAATTTCAAAACGTGTTTTTGGTGTTTTCAAAAACAATTTTTCAAAATGTCAAAGAGAACATATTTTCAACAATCTCAAAATGGACACTCAAAACACAAAATTGAAACACAAAGAGAACAGCCCGTAAGTCTTTGAAATGTGACCAAGAGAGTTCTACACCTCAGTTTGCTAGAGGTTTGGGTCCCCTTTAGTTGCAAGAGAAGAGGGTCAGGCCAATTGTAGTCTTTAGGAATTTAAGATATGTTTGATATGTTAGATTGAATAAAATTAACTAAGATTAAGAGACGTGAGCTAATCTGTTTCGAGCACATCAAGTTGTTGTGTTAAAGTTGGATGAGTTATTCTACTTTTTAAATGACGTGAATTACTCATCTACTTTAATTTGAATCATGGAATTGTTTAAATTTGCTACTTCCTTGGATAAGCTATGCAAACACATGCAAACTAGGGTAAATGGTGTACATTCAAATACCATTTCAATGGTTTGAATAAATTTCTTCTTCAAGTGACTTAGAATATTTACATTAAATTGCAAATTCATATGACTTAAGGAAAAAAATAATAATAATAAGAATTAAACATTGCATCTACAATAAAATTTTAAATCTGATATACGTAAAAGGATTATAAAGATAAACATAAAATTTTTCCTCTCTATTAACTTAATATTTTAAAATTTAAGTAAGAACTATGATCTTCTTTATAAGCTAGATCTCACAGTGTCCTATTTGGTACAAATTAAAATCTAGATTTTAATTTAAATCAAAATCATCAATTCATTTCAACCACATATTTTATGAGTCCCATAACTTTTCAACCATATATTTTATGTGCTCCATTATTTCTCAACCACACATTTCATTAGTTCTTTTCAAAATTTACTAAACTCCGATTTTAATCCTCACCAAATAAAGGTATATAGTATTGTGCTGCAAAAAAAAAGGTTTAATACCTACAAATGTTATAATTGAAGGGCATATTTGATATACAAAATTAGACCATATATAATATGTTTTTAATTCTGTCAAATGTTTCATTGTCTATTTTATTAAACATGTCAAAAACGTTCTTGACATGTAGTTTTTGACATGTTTGGACGAAGTCATTATTCTACACCCTAGGACAAGGCAAGAAAACATAAAAGTAATAGAATGAAAAACTCTCTGAAATTTCTTTACATATCTTTGATTTTGTTCTAAAATCGTACCCATTTTTGTTAAATAACATTTAGGAACAAAAATATCTGGGAAAATCTTAAACCCGACAATGACAATGACTAAATGAAATTAATAGCCAAATAAAAAATGCAGTTTTCCTTACATATTATGACAACAACCATATATTAATGTCAACACACTCAAGATTATAACATGTATTTTTCGACTACGTATGTGTACTAAATTTGTATTTAGAGTCTAAGTACTTCCGTCTTCTCTAGATAAATATTGTGGTCTAACAGAAACGGGTAAAGGGTTTCTAATTGTTGAGAATATACTTAACATATACAACGGAATTTAAACAAAATTTTCAATTCTCATCAATGATTTCTGTGTTTAGAGAGAAACCGTGATAAAGAATTATACTTTTAATAAATTTCTTGAAGAATAGTTCTGATCTGCAATCTATGGTTATCTAATTGTCTAATTCCCAATGAAAATCCACATAAAGAACAAAATTGATAGAACTAGGGCTTTTCTTTTATGGTGCTTGCAAGATTAATGAATTGTGTCGTGTTATGAATTTTCAAACCTTTAATAAAAGTCCTAGTGAGCTTAGCATACCTCTTAAACTTAACCCGATTCAATAATTAATTAATCCAATTAGTTAATTCTCCAATACATGTTAATTAATTAATTGGTAATCCCATTTTTCTAGTTCCCATTTTATGTGTGACACATTAAGTTTCCGATCATAATGTCTAACGACGTGAATTATTATTTTAATCTAATTAAAATCAATAAATTAAAATACCATTTTTTAATTTATCACCAATTAACATCCGTAGTCTCATATTGACATTTAGCAATGTGTCGTGACGGTACCTATGACGAAAAATGACATGTGGTATGACAAAATTAAACATGTTCGTTTATTGTGAAACTATAATCTTTTCGTTGATATGATTCGATTAATTACGAGATATAGATATGTGTTAATCTCAATTATTGATCATATATTTCATTTCACTATTAAGATTTAAATACATTAAACATATTAAAAGTATTCACAATCTAAATTGATTGAATTTAGGACATAACACTTACATTGATAATAGGTTTCGATCCTTGAATAATTCATAGCAGTTTTGTTTCTACCCTTAAAAAAGTCAAGCGTACAGTTATAAAAAAATATGAATTAAGAGGAAAATTATTCAGCTATAATAAATAATAAACCACATGGGAAATATCGAAGTATCCATCCTACAAAATGGGGACCAATCTCTTTAGGACTCTAGATAGGGTAACTTTCAACTCGGAATTCGGAAATGGTTATAACTTTCAACTAATTACTAGATTGCCATTGAATTTTATTTTTTCTCTGCAAGCCAAAAAAAAAAAAAGAAGGTAATTGTCACATTATGAACCTACCACATTTCATACCAGATTTAAATTATTAATTTAAAAAATTACATGTACGATATTAATTTATAACATGAGGTAATTCTGTGTATGTTGTTTCAATAATCGATAAAGTCGATAGTTTATAAGCTCAAATTATAACATACACAAACCTTTATATATATATATATATATATTATTTTACTGTGTTTTCTAATGGTGAATTTTTGCATTGCTCAAAGACAATCCAGTTACTTTTTTTGAAAATTATTTTTCTATAATGATTTGGCCTGTAGTCAATTCTAAATATTTGTTGAGAGTAAGTTCAAGGTATGTCAATGTAAATTGGACTCCTGGGGCTGGGTTGAGGTAGAAAGTAAATTCTTAATTTATTTAGTATATAAAATAGTATGAGATTTGATTATTTATATCACTAAGTACCACTTGAATTAATTGCGGATAAGCAGAGAAAGCAATAAGTAAATCAACTTGACTTAAAATAAGTAATTATACAAAAATAATTCAACAGAGAGAGAGAGAGATTCTTACAAACTATCATGTAATAAAAAAAGACTTGCATGATAGAGATAATTCATTGGGTAGTTCCATATTATTCATACTATACATACACCTCTTTCCCTCCCCCTCCTTTCCTCCCCCTCTCTCTCTGGTTTGATATTGTACGGACAACATAGGATTTGAGATTTCTTGATTTTAACTAGGTATGTTCATCTTCTTCTTGTTTTACTATGTCTTGCTCTCTCCTCTCTCTTCTCTCTCCTCCTTTCTTCTCTCTCATCCCTCCCGATTGTACTGAGATTTACAATTCAATAACAATGGTAGAGGAATCCAAACTCCCCACTAGGTCTAGGTGGAGACCTAAAATCTCCACCTAGACTTGGACGGTGTTCTTGGCAAAAATTCTCTCCTTTATGCTACAGTAAGATTCTTATCTAGGTTCACATTGTTAAATTATTTGAACTCTTTGTTATAATTTATATATACATATATTTTCTTAATTGGTATAATTTATTTGTTTATATGTTCATGGTTATGAAATTTTTTGCCTAGTTATCTTGCTTTTTAAAAGAATAAATTTATACATAGGCCCTTTTTTCTGGACTTCAATTTTTTTTTTCCATCTAATTTCTATTCATTTGCTGTTCCGTTATTAATAAAAGAATCGAACAAATTAAGTTATATTCTCTCGAGCGCTAACTAGAATAACAAATTAAACATATGTGTCGAGAAGCGCAAGATCGTACGAATATAATTATTTTTTTAATTCCAAATTTTGGTATTTGTTTGTAAATTAATTAAATTGATGGAAATGCAGGAAAAGGTGCATTCTGATAATATGACCATGCACTCAGTATTTTCCAAAGAGCGTGAATTTGGAATTAATGTGCAAAATCCAATTGGCGCAGGGCCTTGGTGGATGGGACTGGGATCCCAGTTGGGTGAAGGTTTGGGCGGAAAGGGAAATACAACTCACTTCACTTTTTTCTCCGGTAATTTTTCTACCACAAATTAACACGTCTTTCTTTTACTGTCATATCGAAAGTTACTGCATTTTTATCTTTCAGAATATGATTTGTGTTGATTAAAGTTCGCATTTTTTACTCTTAAGAGAGAAGAAGAAAAAAGCCTTTTTATTTTGTTCTTCGTCTGTGTTTTCTGTCCTTCACTTTTTCCCCGATTCTTCGATGGGTTTTAACATATTAATCCTTTAATCATCTGTTGTGTCACTACATTTATTGAAACGTTCAGTAAAGTTAAATCTTTTACTATACACATAAGGATATGTACAGTTTAAAAATAAAAATTATTAAAATCTCACGTCTATTAAATAACGGGTAATGATATTTATGATCAGCGATTGCATTTGTCATTCTCATATGACAACTTATTATTTGATGCATTATCTTGTTATTTGAAGCAACGGAATTACAAAAAATTAATGTTTCAAATAACGAGTTGCTATCGTATGATAACTATTGCAGCCGCTAACTATAAATAACATTATTCATAATTCTATAAAGCTATTAATCAACATATAAATACTTGATTTGCTCTTCTTAATGAAGTTGATATTAAAAATGGCACATCTGACCTTACTAAAGATATCGTGAGAGCTTTGACATTTATAACTAATACAATTTTCGTTAGTTATTGTATATTACTAATTAAATATTTTCAATATCATCAACTTTATATCAAAATCAACATATTAGCTTAATAGTTGAGAGTATTTTTTTTTAATGTCATCTAAACAGAGATTTTAAAATAAAATAATACATTTTAAATGGGATGAAGAAGTTGTGTTTAAAAACAAAATAATTCCTTTTGGATCGACATATGATTTCCTATTGATGCACAAGGAACATTAATTTTATGAGGTGTTTCAGCTAGGAAATAATTTCACAATTAACAGCAGAACAAATCATACAAAATGTCTCTGATTAAATTTCTTTAAACACATATTTAATCAATAACTTTAATATTCTCTTCAGAAGTATTAAGGAAATCATATTTATTAATATCCCTATTTATTAAAAAGAAAGATTAGCTTAATACTTGAGTTTTCTTTATACATTAATTCCATTTCCCACATACATTTGATAATATCTCAATCTTACTATATTTCAAAATCTTAATATAAAAAGAGAAAAAAAAATACCATAAATAACGAGAAAATAATTGCACAATGGCCAAGATCGTTGATAGTAAGAAAAGTAATTGCACGAGATCGTAGTTGATCTTCATTCTTATGGATGGATGTATTTTTTAATTGCTCCTCATCTTCATCGATAATCAACGTTACATGTTATTAGATGTTTTAATTTTTTATAAACATAACTAACACCACTAACTTAACATTTCAAATAGTAGTTCCACCCCCAACTCGTCAAGATGTGAGTTGGTTTCATAGAGGGTCAACTCTCCAAACTCCTCCAACTCTTCAAGTGGTGACAAGTTGATTGAGTTGACAAGGCGTTTTAATTAAAGAAAGCATGCCAAAATTTTAAAATGATATTCATTTTTTCAGGACATTCTTAACAATATATTTTGAAGAGGCAAAAACAGCATTGGATGTGCTCAACCTTTTCACAATGTAGCAAGTTAGTCACCAACCTTTTTGTCAGGCTTGTGCAAAGTTGGTAGTAACTTGATTACCATTAAACATTTTCTTTCATTTAAAAACGGTATCTAACTTGCACTTGCCTCGCTTTTGAGGGTAAATAGTTAAACCAGTACAAAAATAAATTCAAAAAACATTTTCTTTCATTTAAAAACGGTATCTAACTTGCACTTGCCTCGCTTTTGAGGGTAAATAGTTAAACCAGTACAAAAATAAATTCAAAAAAAAGTGTAATTATATAATCACATTACATGTATTGTTAGCTACAACACATTTTGATTGTAATGAAGGCTCTCAATTTTTGTTTATTTTCACACTTGTGTCCCCAACATTTTTAGTTACATTTTTATTTTCAACTTTCTATTAAATGACGCATTTTGTCTTTGATAATAGTTTTCTATCCAATAAATGAGTTAGGAGTGTATGAAAAGACTTATTTATCACTCATATTTTACTCATATTTTAAGCAAGCAAAGAAACAACATATACAAAAATTCAATAAATTACTTGCCCCACATTTGAAAGTACACTAACAGAATACTTGAACAAAAATCATCACTAAACACAAAATGTGTTAATTAATTGAAGGAGGGGCATCACGATTTGTCTTTGTACGTCTTGCCCCTTGACCTTAATCCCTCATTTGTGTTCCCTCTATACCCCAACACCATGTTTTCCTTTTGCCTTAGCCGTCCCGATATGGTAATTGAGGGAGGGGAGACTCGATGATGGGGTCGGGGTGGGGGGGGGGGG
>CAIGRP010130055.1:11765-28712 GCA_903798385.1 Fraxinus cuspidata
GGGGGGGGGGGGGGGGGGGATGCTTCTTCCCTTTTTATTTATTTTGTTTATTGGAAATAAGGATATGATCATCTATTCCACTAAAATTGCAAGTTTTTAACGATGAAACTAAATACTTACTGTCCCATAATGATGACAATGTTAGGGACTTGAAATGAGACCAATCTTTCAAAAAATTAGGTTTGAACCAACTTGCTACATCAAAATAGGTTGGAGATCCCATAGGAATTTTCCCTTTCAAAAATCCTCAGGTATGAAGTATCCTAATCTTCAATGTTGATAATCCACAGATTTATTATTACTTGTAAAAAATACCATTCAAAAATAACATATATAAGCATTTAAACTAGGTTTTTAACTTTGTTTGCCACCATAATAGTAATGGAACACGACCAGCTATATGGTGGTATAGAAGTGAAGTCTTAATTTCAAAAAATTTATTATCGACTACATGAATTATTTTTCCTCCACTCATTATGGGTTCCTAAACCATCTCCCGCGACCCCAACCCAACCCTACCATACACTCAATCTGCCAGCCATCCCATCTGACCTCTCTCTCTCTCTCTCCCTCTCCCAAACCCTTGTGCCCTCTCCTCACCAAACTCCGTGTTTGTCTCCCCCTCCGCGACAAACATAACACGCTAATGGAGGACGGAGTGGAACTTTTTAACTATGAAACTAAACACTTTCCGATCACTTGGTACAAAGTCCCTATAAACTTGGACTATGAGAGACTAACCCATCCAAAGAATAGGTTGGTGACGAACTTGCTATATCGTGAATAGATTGGAGACCTCCTCGGCAACTTTTTCTTTATAAAATCCTCGAGTATTATATCCTTGTCTTAACATTGTCGACCACAATAAAGTAATGGAACAAGTCAACTAAATTTATGATGGATTACATGAAATCTTTTTACCACTCTTTTTGGTTCCTTGTTACACTCAATGGAAAATTATAAAAACAACTAAATTTTATGCAATCATAACAAATCATGTAAATCTAGTAAATATGCCAAGTTGTACAAAAACTTCAAAGATGTTATCGTTTTCATTTCTTATAAGATTCGGAAACTATAGTAAACGTTTCAGAAAAAAAAAAATTGATCAAATAATTTGAAAATTTTATATCAAAAATTGCTTTTATGTTGAACTTTCTCCGGGCTTCGTCTTGTTGGAATTTTATATAGAAATTGATTTTGACTAATTTTAAATGATTATTTAAGTGGAAATTGTTATTTGGTGAATGAGAAATCAAACCAAATCCAAGTCACTAAAATACGTGAAATTGTTGGAAATTATATAGAATATTAAGAAATATTCTAAAATTATTTGGAAGAAAAATTGTGTCTTTTTGGAAATGATAATTTCCAAGTCACATTTTAGACATGTATTTTCCAACAAGACATGTATTTTTAGACATGCATTTTCATTAAGTTGTGTCTTTTGATTTACAACTTTTGGACTACTAAATATTGATCCTATGTGATTGAAATTATTCATTCAATTTCTAAATTGCATATCATAATGATGCATATTCATTTGTTCATTTACTTTTAATGGAGTTTCATAATGACGAAGAGTTCATATCTTGTCTCGATCAAATTCATATTCATGCATTTCTCATTTCGATTTCTCGTATTCAATTTCGATAAGTCAAAATTATGTTCGATTTCATGCACATAAAATGTATGTTATTATAATATAATTTATGCACGTTTATATTTTTCTAACAATCTTAAGACAATTATATATGTGCTAATTGTTGGAAAAATGAGTATGTGACTAACTTTGGCATGAGTTTTGAGTGAGATTCGTTTGGATATTTTGGAAGATAAAGATTGATTTGTATTATTCTTTGTGAGTACATCGAAATCATGTTTTACTTGCCAAAATTAATGTTCGTGTGAATGAGAAATTGAAGCTCAAAAAATGCCAATTAAAATGAGTTTGTGTTGGTGGGAAAACTAGAAATCTGTTTGTCCAACATAAAAAGTTGATGAAAACAAAAATCAATTTAAATATGGTTGCACTTTGGAGGGGTGTAATCATGTGTAGCATAGAAGCTCTCTCCATGTGTGCGTGCAGGGGGGTGTAAGTCACGCATCGAAATAGGCTTCGAACCTAGAACTTGTGTGCGATGCGTAAACGAATGTTGGTCCGAAAGGAGCAAAATTGGCCCCTTAGGAGTGTTCACATTTTGCTATATTTTTGTTTTATTAAACTGACTTTTCATTTTTTGAAACTGTTGAAACTCCTATGGTAATTGCCATTCAGTGAATGGGCAAATTACATTCTCAAGAGCCAAGTCTTTATATGTTTCGTTTTCCACTTTTCTTAATACACACGAATTCATCTAAAAATACACGAAAAAAAATAAAAAACTTTTATGCATACAGTTCGAGTTATGTCTTCATACATTTTAATTTCTATTCGAGTCTTGGGGTGATATTATTCAAACACTAAATTAGTTCGCTGAAGTAATAGCTGCAGTGCTCAGAATCTATTAGTTTTATCGTTATATCTTGAAAAATGGACGCTAGATTTAAACCTCAAGCACAGATGGTGTGAGGGCGAATATGTTTTAAGAAAACTGTGTGCAACACAGGCATCGATTTAATTCGTTTTCATTTTTCAATTACTTGTTTGTTACTCAGTTTTGCATATTGATATTTTGCACTTCTTTTTAGATTACTTGTTACCTCTTACTATAATTAACAAATCATTCAATCTGCTAGATTATTAAATCTGCTATATATAATTGAATCTGTTATATTCAAAGTTATATGCAAAAACGGTATATGGAAATCCAATGTTTAAATTCACTGCATATACAGTATGCGTCAATACGGTATATTGTGAATATGGTAATAAAATTGTAAATTTGGTATCCAGTGTGTAAATCCGGTTTCTAGTACTGGAACACTTATCTAACAACTTCTTCATACAAGAAATTGAATCTTTGCATGATTTGGAGGATTGTAATATGCAAGTGAGAGTCCTAAGGTTTGTACAATTGAGGGATATAGTTCCATAATCAACGTAGTACGTGTAGAATTACATATAATTAATTTTGATGAATCTCTAACAATGATTATGAAAATGTTATTTGCCAATCGTGCAAGGGATCTATTATGGAAAAACTTAATGAATTAATTTAGAATTCCTTAGAGCAGAGGATTTTGGCTTTACGACTTGCTACTCGTTTAGAGTTTTTCATTGCCGAGGTGATTAAGGAATCATCAAGAATTTTAGTGGTTCGTGATTTATTGAGGAGCCTGCATAGGGTGCTTAGTCTAGAGGCTCGTGGACTTGGAACAGTGGGTCCTAAATAAATATTGAAGGAGGTTGCTTGTGTTCAAGACGAAGAACGTGCCATACGTAATTTATTAAATGGATTCTCCTTGTCATGATAAATTGGATAAAGAACACAGTGCAAGATTCGAGGACAAATCTTTGTAAATCGGATGAGAAAGTTGAAGATTGATTTTTTTAAATTATTTATTAGGTTTTATTTCCTTATTGAATAACATTGAATTTTAATTCCGTTTATTTCAAATTAATTGTGAATATTAGGCTTTTAATTTTCGTTATATCTTTTAGTTTTAATAATTATTTAATTTTTATTAATTATCGTAATTATCTAGATTCTAGATATTTTTTAGATAAGGATAATAAGTTATCATGGCAAGAATTTTTTTTTGAATTGAAATGAAATAAACTTTGGAGTTTTTAATCTATTAAATTAGCAATATTTAAAATTAACAAATCCAAATTCTCTGTATTTGTACGCGAATCAAATAGTTTTTTATGACTAAATTTTAGTTATTCTTAGGAATCAATAGAACTAGAATGTGATATTGTGTTGCGGTATTCCTTTGAAATCATGGATCTTATTCGATCATTTGTACGCTTCACGCTACATCAAAAAAGATGCACATTCGTATTAACAAGAGATTTGAAATAACGCTAGAGTTAACCAATGCTTGTTTTGTTCCTTTTTTTTTTTTTCATTCATAAGAAATTAGAAATATGTGAACTTATATAAGGATCAAACCTTATTATCACGGTAAGGCAAGCATCCCAATAGATATTTTTCATGAAGTCTTTCACGTACATTTGTGTAACAATATAGTCCTTACGCTAAGTCTATCTGCTTCGTCACTACCATAAGCTTGCTAACTCGAGCATGTAATTGACAATAATTGCAAAGCTAGTGCTTTAACTGTTTCACTGCAGAGAATAGTACTTAATGGAATTGGCAAAGACTATTTTCATAATAGTTTGGTAATTTCATTAATATAAATAGTTTCCTTTTGTAGTCGTGTGAGCTTATAAATTTTTTTCTCTTTATAATTAATATACACACCAAAAGCCATACAAATTTTACTATTCTTTTTCATTTTCTGTCAAATTATACTGAAATAATAACCAACTAACAACTTCGAGAGTTGTGTTGCCTGCACAGAGAGACGTCGGGGATCCATGTGGTGTCCCTAGTTGTACAACCAGTTTTGTTCCAACTTCTATGGATTATAATTGTTGTAAAGGACCATATGGGCCGTGTACCCTATAAATGGGAGGCCTCTCCTTTGGCATTCTGGTAATGTGGCCCCGTACACGTAGCATGATCCAAGTTCTATATGTTAAAAATCATCAACTTTTAATCACATCCCTACCTTTTAAGGAGTACAAATAGATGTGCTCACTCAATAAATTTTTGACAACTCGCTACAATTTTTCGGATGTCAAAATTTTAGAGGTTGAACCTCACAAATTATAGTGTATGGTTTAGTTGGTCTTAATATCTCTAAATTGTAATGAGGTGTTAAGATTCTATTGGTGAACAACAAAATTGAGATAGAAAATGTGACTTCTTTTTTTAAGCAAAAAAATGGGTGAATGAATAAAACATTATTACATTGCATGAAGTTCAAGTTTCGTTTCCATAAGGAAGAAAGATATCAAAAGCTACCTATGTGAAACTCACACGACATCCTTGTTTTTTATTCTTCATGATGAATATCTAAATAGATTTCTGCCTGATTCTTATTCAGCTAGTACTAGATTATATATTTTGCATAAGCCATGCTATAAAAAGCTTATTTAGAATAGCTTCAATTTTTTTTTTACTCTCTCATACTAAATTACTTCAAACCCTGAAAATCACAAGAAAAATAAGAGATCCGCAAGAACTGATTGTTAAGAACACAAATCGATAAAAAAATAAATCATCAATGAACTAGAAATTGCAAGTTTGCCTACTGGACATAGTCGACGTGGACTCTTCCAGCCTTAAGATTAGCGATCCTCGAGAAGGCATCTTGAGAGAGATTAATTTCGTTTGCTCCGCAACCTGGGCAAAGATCTACAATTCTTACAGTTATTTCACCCCTTTTGCAAGGACGTGGTGTATTGTTGGTGCCTCCCAAGCACCTAACTTTATACCTTCTTCCACATACTTTTCCACCATCGTACAATGTAGGATTAGCTCCTCCTATCATGATTCCTTGGTTTCGGTTGCCATAGCATGCCGATGCTACAAAATGTTAACTATATGTGTTATTCTGTTCGAAGTCTTAAATAGATAATAGGGTTTTATAAACTGCTTAAAATCACACATATAACTAACATATGCAAGCATAAATAAACATAAAATATATACTTACGAAGATAAGGTTGAGCATAGTAAACAGAAGTTCCCTGCTTAGAAAGTACAACTGAGGCAAGGCATATAAACGAGCCCAACAACACAAGAAGTCGAATTTGATAGCCCATTGTTTGTACGTTTAGTACTAGTGCCAAAAGAGTATATGTTGTTTGACCTTTTATAGAGGCAAAAATGTTGTACTGGCCAATTGTTTCATACTCAATCTGTCAAACAAGTGAATCATTACATTGAAACTTGTTATAGGATAAATCGCATATCGATTAAATATCGAATATTAAAAGGTCAACCTTATTAAGAATAGTACTCGAAATCCTTATATATTATATGTCGGTATTTAACCGATATGAGATTTATTCTGTTACCACAAAATGGTGGCTCGTTTGACCATATTAATTTTGAAATCTAAGTGCTCACTTTTTTTTAATCTTAATCGGATCTAATAGCTCATTGGAGCTTAATGGGCTCTAATACTATATTAAGATTTAGGATTTCATCTTAAAAGATCAACCTTATTAAGAGGTATACTCCAAATCATTACATATTGGTTTATATTTCAATATTTAATGAAATTTATTCCTTAACAAAACTGTATCACCCCAGTTTCACTATTATACATTATATTCATTTCTAATTTGCATCATGTACAAGACTATGTATCCTATAATTTTGTATATACAGAAAAAATTACAAAGAAACAAAGGGACCTTAGCTTACCTCGAAGATAATACAAAAATTAGTCACCAAGTGTCTACCAAGCTACTCCAAACCTCTAACCAAACCACTAATTCAATTACAACCACACACAATCTATGTTTCAGACCAATCTTCAATCTATCTTTTGAAACCTCTGTTTCGAACAAGTCTCATATAATGCCTGTATCTTTGCCCTTGAACTCTATGGGTTCCATATATTTTAGATGTCAATAGCTAAAATATTCAATTTGTTATGAATAATTTAAGTCGTGTAATGTTGAAACTTCCAATTTTATTTAATGAAATCATGATAAAATAAATATAGAAAGTGAGTTTAGCTCTTGAAATGTAGAGTTAAATATACTTTCTAGCCACATCTCCAAGAATTTCTTGGAACCTAATTTTAATATTTGTCTTTTTAAAATAAAGAACATCTCTTTTTTGAGAACCTCTTGGAAATGTGGATCAAGAAAAGATGCAATACATGGACTTCTCCAACAAAAAACAACTTGAAAGAAAAAACGTCTCGCTAAAATTTTGTGCAGAAATTTCAAAGATGGCTATTGTTGAAGAGAAGAAATCTGATTTTGCGAAATGAATGTAATCTGTCTAGGCAAATCAGTTGATGCTAATCAACATTGTCCTTGAAAAGTTTTGATTAGATGATGTTACGAAAATCAAGTACAGATCAATAAGTATTTTGATCCACCTTGTTGAATTTTGATCAATAAGTATGCAAACAAAATATTTTGAGCAGCCCGAGTCTGAATTTATATACTTGACATTTTCGCTCAAAGTATTAGCCCTAGTCATTTGAATATCTAATCATCAATTTTTATAGCACTTAAGCTCAGGAGCTTTTTCTCTCCTTAATTTTCAATCCAACAAATTTAGCTTATATGTTTAATTAAAAAGTAAAAATAAATGTAGAATAATTTTTGAAGGGACCAAGTCTCACCTCGAGCTAAAGGTGTGAAAGAAAAAACTTATCTCCGGAGACGGGGAGGACAATGTTAAAGAACTATACTTCATGCGAGTTTGTCATACTCTTCGTGATCATGCACCGAGTGTATTTTCTAGCACATTGAGACGGCTACTTGAAGGGAACTGAATAAATTTATTTGGTATCCGAATTTAGGAAGTTCATAGCTTCCTCACAGTTAAAAGTGTAATAGGTATTGTTGGGTTTTTTTATACCCAATAAATCCCGAGTGATAATGTAAAACCGATGTTGGATAAGTATTGTATCAACACCTAACATTGATGACCCGACCCTAAAATAAAGTAGTCTAATTAATTAGAGTTGCTCGTGGCTCGATCCCTCACTTAGTGGATGGCTTATTTGGCCCACTTATCGTATTCTTGTTGGGCTGGCCCATTACTACACCCTAAGTGATCTTATACACACACACACACACACACACACACATATATATTTCTCCTTCACAGCTTTGTCATTAGAAGTGTGCTTTGCCCTTGAATTGAAAGAGAGACACAGTTGCCTTCCCTTGTATTTTGTGCTTCAGCTTGGAGTTTGTCTCGTTCATCTTCTCAATATTCTTTAGCCTTTGTGGCTGTAAAACATCTTCCCTTTGTGTTCTAAGTGGGTACAATTGAAAGCAACCGAAAAGAGGAATAGTTTGAAGGTTTTTGGTCGATTGATTGTCGGTTTGGTTGATCCTTGGGTATTGAAGTCCATTTTCCAACAGGTATATTTTTATGTCTTCGAGAAAAATGATGACTGTGCTCTGATATTCAATTCCATATTGCTCAATCGTTATCAATTAATTGTTCAGTCAGAATTTTGTGCGCTTACTCTCGCAATGCCATATGATTATTACTTTAAAATCGTGTTAATTTGACTCAATATTGAGTTTTTGAGCATCAAAATAGTCATTGAGTAGCATCAAAATAATCGAGTTTAAGAACGAATAATTAAAGGAATCAAGAAATTCGAACTTTTATTCTTAAGCCAACCAACAAAAATGAAACCAGTCTTGCATTTGAAAGAAAAAAAGAAAACTCTACAACTCTAAAATTTCAAGTATAATAAATTTGAAAAAGATTTTAACAAAATGGATCTTGATCATTACTTGAGTGACGGACCATATTAAACAAAATCAAGTTTATAATCCATATTCCTCTCATAAACTTGGTTTTGGTTTGTTAGGTTGTGGGATAAATATTTTAAAATATTTTGGCAAATTGAATCTTAACTGTTACAACAAAATAAGTGAAGGATTTAGATTATTTATCAAATATACTTGTCAAAAAGGTTGTCAAAAAATGAGATTGTGTCATCATTTTAGATTTGTATTTAGATAAGAAAAATTAGTGATTTTGAGTTCTTTAAGAGAACATAACTAAATGAAAATGAAATCATCGTCAATTTTTCTAGCTTGTTGAAAATATTTACGTAGTTGGAAATTCATGCAAGAGGAAGAGAATGAATTTGGGAACACTTTTTTAAACTAAAGGTCATCTTAGAAGTATTAACAAAAAAAACTGAAAAAAGGTAAGGACGCATTTTAGTTTCTCTCTCCAAAAGTGAATTCTGCACTTAATTTCCTCTAAATTATATTTATAAATAAATTCCATGCTTAACAAAAATAGTCATTAAAAGTAAAATTAAAATGTCAAACGACTAAGAAGGACTGCATGCTATACGTAATAAAATAGTAAAGTATATTTTTGCATAGAATTAAAAAAATTTAACGTTAATATACTAGAAATGAATAACATGAATGCTTCGAATTGATAATCAATGAAGAAAATTGATCATTGAGATATTTGAATTTTCGGCGGCAATTGTAGAAGTATAATAAAGTGGATTGATTGAGGCTATGAAAATGGATTACGGTTCGAGTTGTATATTATGAAAATGGCAGTGTGTCTCCTCACATAAGATAAAAAGTTAGTCTTACTATCAAATTTTTTATTTAAAATATCTTTTTATGTAAAATATTTCAAATATTATTTTCATGAAAGATGAAAATTTACTTCCTAACGTATGTACTGAGCTAATGCCACCCATCGGAAATTATCTTTGTTTAGACCCAAATACGAAATTAAACCAATTAAAAGCAACAAATCACTTATTTATTGTTTCTATATGGCTAAGTAATGAATTCAATTAATTCATATGTTTAAACAATTACAAAAATTCAAATCAAAGCAATAAATAATAAAATAGCACCAAACATGATCACGGAGTTAAATCTCAACTTAAAATAAAAACAATCTTTAAGCAAACTTGTCATTAAACAATTCTTTAGAAAAGTTAACTTATAATTAGTCCACACTACCAAACCTTAGCGACGTGGCCATCTAACTTGTAAATCATCAAAGAACTCCTTTGGTAGCGCACACTCGTATTTCCAATAACTTGAGCCACTTTTATCTCCATTGGTTCACCAAGAACGAATCTAGTTCTTCATTGGAACTTTGTTTTGCAACGCTGGAACTCCAAGCGCCTCTTCTCCCAAATTTCAAAACTCTAAAGGCTTATAGGTGAAGATAAGATTTTGTTTGGTATTTGATTAAATGATTATTTTTTTATTATTTTTTTGTCTTTTGATCTGTTGATTGGGGCAAGAGATACTAGAATATATTTTGGATCTTCAACGTATGTCCCCTTAACTTAATTCAAGGCTCAACCAATGTTGGAACTATGTGTGGGATTCAATATGAAAATATATATAAGGTGGTTGAATTAAGAAATCAATTGAATGTGTTTTGGATCCTCAACAATATGATCCCTATGATAAAATAATTATTCAACACACCTTTGGATGTTCCATGAGTTATATATTTATAATGGAAAGTGTTTGAAGTTGAATATGATTGGAAAACAATTAAAAATCGCGAAAATAGGGTTTAGCCACATAACAAGGCCACTCGAGCTCCAAGCTAGTGCCTAGTGAGGGCCCCAATTTGTTACGGGTGCTCGAGCGTCTAGAGGGTGGCCAACGAGCTCCTTCTAAATAGTCGTCAGTATTTTCATCATATTTTTATCTCCCAAAATCGGATTGAGACAATTTATATTGCGTTGGAAAGATAACCCAAATGTCTAAAAATCTACTAGAAATAGCATCAATAAAATTCAATTATTGTGTTTGACAATTTGGAGCATGACTTGTGAATTGCTTTAACACTCATTTGACTAATAATTGCATTTTATGGATCACATGTGATCTTCTTGGACATCTTTGACTCTTCAAAAGACTATACTATCAACCCTTAACTATAATTACAATTCCATTACTTTAATTTTGTCTAAAGAATAGCCAATCACAAATAGAAACATAACAAACCCCATTTGGCATTCCGTGACAAAATCATTTATTTCAAATTCAAAATTAAAACAACACATCGACAATCTACCCAAATACTTAATTTTCAAACCTTAATTCAACATCTTGTCAATCTATTTTCTAAAACACATAAACTCAATAATACCATGTGAAAAGTAACAGGAAACTGACAACTAAAAACTATAACCAAGTCATATAAAACAACACAAGTAAAATACGTGTAATACAAAAGCATGCTATATTACGTACATCAACAACTTAGAAATCAAGATACAGAATAATAATATCAATATTGACAAAACATGAAATGCAATATCCATATTAAAATTCCAAACACAAAAATCAGTCAAAAAAAAAATTATGTCTCTCCCAAGACAAATATCAAAATTTTCAAATTTCGTATACTAATCAACTCTCTAAAATAAATACATTATCATCATTTTGTTAAGATTAACAAATGATACACAAGTAATATAATCATGAATACCATAGATATGAATGAGTAAAAAATAATGCACTTGGACACATTATGCAAAATAATGCAAACCACATAATGGGAGAATTAAATTTTTCTTTTGAGATAACAGTGTTTTTTTTTTTTTAAATGGATTTTAAGATAAACAATATGAGCAGTTATTTACTTACTAATACATATATAATTCATAAATAGTAAACTTTTTTCACATAACTTATTTTAAACATAAATGGAGTAAATTGCTATTCACATGTGAAAAGTGATATTAAACTCATGTAAGCAAATCTCAAAATTTTAAATCAAGGAAAAATGACATGCAAAGAATCATTGGTAAATGAATATATTCTTTAAATTATAAAGATAAATCCAGTGCTACTAAAACATTTTTAAATTAAAAAACTCATTTTAATTGTATAAATTTTTTTCTCCCCCTTTCTCTGTCTCACACACATTTTTTTTTAATTTTTTAAATCTTGTATGGACTCTTCTTCATTAAACTTTATGTGACTATTGTAGCGATTTTTAGGCTAATAACTCCAACGTCTTATTGGGCACCACGTATTAAGACATCTTGCATGCTTGATCACTCAAATCATATAAAATATGAATAAAAGTATAAGATTGTCTCACAATATTTTATGTAATTCAAGTGATTTTTTTTAAGTTAGATCATAACCTTTCTTTTAAGGGGAAAATACAAGAGTTTAAGTTAATTAGCTTAAAGGTCATTCCATAATCAAAGTCGACTCACCACACCGATGACCACCATCTCAATCTCACACACGCAATCAAAATTTACTCACAAGAGTTTGATATATGCAGTGCAAATGATACATGCAAGAATCTATACCAAGTTCCCCAAATAAGTTCTAAAAAAAGTTAATGAAAAATTAATTTACTATTCATTAATTATATTAGTACTTGATTACAAATTAAAATGTCCGAAAAAATATTAATTGAAAAATTATTTTTCCTAACAATTTTTTTTAAAATTTTAATTTTTTTTCAAAATATTAAACAAAATGCTCAGCAAATAAAACAAGGAAAAAAATTTAGAGTACATGCATAAATATGTAAACATCATGAATAAAGCAGATGCATGCACCTAAATGCTTAATCAATGAAGCATAGAAAAGCTCCTACCGTGAAGAGTAACGCGAGCAATACCTCGACTAATATCACCACATTGATCTATGAGTTCACTCTTCTTGATCCAAACCTTCTTAGATGAAGATATAATCTTAGTCAATTGAGTCTTAACTCAGTAAAGTGACTCACTTGATTAACTAAGAATCTATCATCAGTAGTTCGATCTTATTTGTTGTTCCTAATCAAGGACTTACAGTACTTAGGTCTAATGTAACTTAACCCTCAATAATTTTGACAAATGGGAACAAATTTAGGAGCAAACCTATGTTTCAAATTTTGAACCTTAGGTGGAAGAAATCTATGCTGTATATTCAAGCACCTACATTCTTGGTATTGTTCTTACTTAAGATCTTGCACACTTAGGTCTTATGTGCCATAACTTATCTCAATGATGACACGTGGAGATAAACTTAGGAGCAACTCTAGGTTTCAATTTTTATACCTTAGGCTTGATCGAGGTAAGTACACAATTATTGTTAGTAGAGGAAGCGGTATGAGAATTTGTTTTATTATTGCTTCAATCTCCTCTATTCACAGTTGTTGTTTTTCGGAGCTATCATGTTATGAATCTTCTTAGATCTCTTAAAGAAAGAATGAAGTTTGATATTCGATTTTTCAAGATCACTCATAAAATTTGTTACATTAATTTCCAAAGACTCTTTCTCAACCCTTGATTCATTCAACCCTTTGGTAGACTCATCAAGTTTAGCTATAAGGTTCTCTTTCTCTAATTCAAGTTGATTCAATTTTTTAAAGACTGATTTCTTAACCTCATGTAATTTGATACTCTCTTTATATAGCTCATCATAAGTCTCATGAATATCCATATCATTCTCAGATCCTATGTGATTAACTCATCTAGAAAATTATTGGGTCAAGGATCTCAATTACCAACTGAAAATATATTTCCTAAAGTATGTAATGTGTTGATACCACTTGTTGGAAATTATTATTGTTTAGACCCAAATATGAAATTAAACTAATTAAATGTAACAAGTCACTTATTAATTATTTCTAAATGATTAGAGTAATTAATTCAATTTATTTCTATGTTTAAACGATCACAAACATTCAGATCAAAGTAGTAAATAATTAAAAACACCAATTATGAACACGGAGGAAAATCCCAAAGACTAAAAAACCTTCGAGACAATCCACTAGAAAAATTAATTTATAATTAGTCCAAACACTGCTAAACTTTAGCTGACTCTCGTTACCAAACTTGTAAATCACCAAAAACTCCTTTGGTAATGCACGCCCATACTTCCAAGAACTTTGGGTCACTTTTAACTCCTAAGAATTCCTAAAAAATGAATCTTGTTCTTCAATGGAACCTTGTTCCACAATGCTCGAACTCCAAGCACCTCTTCTCCCAAACTTTAAAACTTGAATGCTTATAGGTGAAGGTAGGGTTTTTGTTTGGTGTTTGATCAAAAAATCAATTGGTGCTTTGATCTCTTGATCAAGGCAGGAGATATTAGAATATGTTTTGGGTCTTCAAAGTATGTTCTCTTGACTTAATACAAAGCTCAACCAATGTCGGAACAATGTTTGTAATTCAATATGAAGAATATATATAAGGTGGTTGAATCAAGAAATCAATTGAATGTGTTCGGGATCTTCAAGACTGTGATCTCTATGATAAAATAAAGATTCAACACTCCTTTGTACTTTTCTTGGATTGTATATTTATAATGGGAAAGGTTTGAGGTTGATGAAAAACGGTTAAAATCATGAAAATAGGGTTCGGCAACATAACAAGACCACTCGAGTGCTAGACTAGCACCTAGAAGCGGCCACAATCTGTTTTGGGCGCTCGAGCTCCTAGAGGGTGGCCAGCGAGCTCCCTTTGAGCAACTATCAGTATTTTCATCATATCTTTATCTCCCATTATTGAATTGAGCCGNTTGAGCAACTATCAGTATTTTCATCATATCTTTATCTCCCATTATTGAATTGAGCCGATTCAAAGTGCATTAGAAAGCTAACTCTAAGAGTTACAATTCTTATAGAATAGCATTTTTCAAATTTCAATATTTTCTCTATGAAAAATGTGTCATAACTTGTGACTGAGAATTTGAAGCCAACACTTTAACAATCCATTGACTTCTAATTACATTCTGTTAATCATGCGTGATATTCTTAGACATCTTTGAATCATCTAAGGATTATACAACCAACCCTTAACTATTTTTAATTTAACTACGACTCCATTACTTTATTTTTGTATAAGGAATAGCCCATTACAAATAGAGATTTAACAAAAGATATTCTTACATTTCAAATTAGTCAAGTGAACTTGAACTCATTCAAGATCGACTCAATTATCGCATTCTTTAATTATCGCCAGCCAAATTAACACAGAAATATAATGAAAAAGGAACATGGTTGGGGAGGAGGAATGAAATGCAAATGCTGAAGCTAGGCACATAGCATGGGTCCTACTATCAGAAATGTAGTCGAGCTCTCTTATGGCTCTGGTGTCAATCTTTTCATATCAATTTGACTTTCTGCACGTTTTTTGGTTAGAAATTAGGTTCAATTTCATTATATGTTGAACCTCTATTAATTAGAAACTTTGGGCTTCATTGAAACCAGGGACGGATCCAGTACCTGACGAGTCGGTGCAATAGCTCTTTCTGGATTCGTCGAGATAAAAGATTAATGAAAATTTATATATATATAAGACAGGGCGTGCACATCAAATGGAAGAGTGTCGGCTTTTTGCATGCGAGATACACAGGCTCGATTCCTTTCAACAACACTCCTCATTTTTAATTTTAATAACTAAATATTAACTAATAAATGTATTGACCTTCAACAAAAGGGAGTGTGGATCATATGTTAGGCGGGTCACTTTAGATGTGCGAGGTATGGAGTTCAATTATATGCACTTCCATTTTTTGTTTAAATTTTTAATACAATAAATAATAACTAAGCAATTATATATTATTAGTTTTATTTTTTGAAAAAAATTATTTAAAACTTTATTAACTCAAATTACTACTTCATGATAAATATACTTTTATTGTTAGATTTTATCAATTTATTTTATTAAATTCAAATTTGGACAATCTAAGCATTGCTTTTTATTCGTTTAAGAGTTTGAAAAATATTTTTTTTCTTTTGAGGTTAAAAATAGTTCTAGTTTTAGAAATCATCGTTTTCAGAATTTTGCATAAACTTCGCCAAAGCTCAATGCTTGTCTTTACCGTTTAATCATGTTTTACGTATAAACTTCATTGTATCTTGTTTAAATTCGTAAAAGTTTGAAACTTGTTCATACGTATATGATTGAAATTTACGTATAAACTTCATTTAGTCTCACTTAAGTTCGTAAAAAACTCGAAACTTAATCATACATATATGATTGAAAAATGTATTTATTTTTTTATTATTTCGGTTTGTATTGGATTATATTTTCAAGTGTATATGACTTTTTAGTTTTAGTACATTTATATATTGATTGGAAATATTTTAATATTATTTAATTATATATTCATAAATAATCTTAATATTGCGACCGTCAACGACCAACGGCCTCCGTAACTCACTTAATATCCTGAATTCACCACTGATTGAAACCCAGTGGATTTTCTCCCATTTTACTCGCGAGTATTTGTTATTAGCTCTTTAAGCATACCTTTTACATGATATACGATAGTGAAAAATAATATTGAAATCTTATCCATTCTCCACATATTATTGTTGATGCGGTTTAAAAAGAAGAGGACTTTTATGAAAAATCCGGACCAGCGTCAAAAGATTTTATTTATTTAATAAACTTGAAATTTATTTCGGTTTATTGCGTATTATTTCGGAATGCTATGAATTTTAATTTTCGTCATTCTTTTGATTTAATCTTTATTTAATGTTTAATCGTTTGTTTAAAAAAAATTGTGAGCCTTAACGACAATTATTTGAATTTGATTGTCATAAAAAATCTTGAGAGGTTGCTCTCAATATTATCTCTATCTTAAACTTCGTGAGTGAATCAACAAGTTTAAGTTCTTACATAAACTTGTTGGAATCAAGATACATAAATGATTCAAACCAACTATTACAAGTTTTTAATATCTAGGAAAGTTAGATTAGTAAATTTTATTAGTATCAAACTATATTTTTATCATGATTATAATAAATTAACAGTCCATAACAGCTTCTATTTGCTTTTTAAAGTGTGTATATATATATATCATAGTCGCGTACAACTTTTTTTTCTTGGGGTGGCGAGGGGGGTGGGGGGGTGCATTTTTAAGACAAAATGATAGCAGATCATTGAATTACATGAAACTTTGAAATTTCATTAATATATCAAGAGCTACACTTGTCAAACTCACAAGACATCCTCAATTTTATTGTAGTTGACTGTATTAAAATCGTTTTTTGTCCCAGGTCTCTTATTGTACTCATATATATTTTGCATAAGCTGCGCTATAAAAAGCATATTTAGAATAGCCTCGAAGTGTTTTGATTTTGCAGACTCCTCAAACCCTGAAAATCAGAAGGAAAACAAGAAAATAATAACATCAGAACTAATAGTGAGAATTGATTATTAAACTAGAGTAGATAAAGAATAAAATTAGGGTTAAACTTGTTGCACAAGGTCAATGACATGGGCTATTTCCAGGTGCTGAAATGGCAG